>CM021103.1:147200176-147215922 GCA_007115665.2 Sequoiadendron giganteum | reverse complement strand
AAAGGCAAGCTTGAAGACTTTAATCCTGAGATAGGGAAGCGAAGAAGTTTTCTGAAGATGTCTGTGTCTGGAATGGAGGTTCTTGAAGAAATCAATGAGCAAGAATTCCGAAGAGCATTCCTCGAGATGAAGGCTAAGGTGGACATTCTTTTCCAAGAAAGACAAGAACAGAAGGAATGTGAAGGAGGTTCGTCGAAGAAAGATGTTCGTGAAGACAAGAAAGAGAAACAACATGGAGATGGTGGCAAGCAACCAAATCACCCCTTTTCTCCTTCTCCTCCCTCTTCTCCCTCTTCTCCATCTTCTCCTTATTCTACTTCTTTTAATCCTTTCAAGAATGGGCATAAGCCTAAAATTAAGTTGGATGTAAAATCTGATTTACCAAAGTATTGTGGTGAACTTAATGCTGAAAAATTGGATGATTGGATTCAGCAAGTAGAAGTCTATTGTAGAGTCCAGAACCTATTAGATGATGTTGATAGGATCCAATTAGCTACTCTTCGGTTAGGAGGTACAGCTTTAACTTGGTGGGAGAGTAAGACTAGGGCAGAAATTTCACAACATGGTAGAGTCATTTTAACTTGGGCAGAGTTTGTTAATGCTCTTAAGAAGCAGTTTTATCCCCTAGGACATATGCAATAGTTAATAATGGACTGGCAAATGTTTAGGCAAGGGAAAGGTCAAACTGTCCAAGAGTACACCCATGAATTTAGAAAGAAGGCTATTGCATTAAATGTACCTTTGTACACCCAAGATACTTTGTTAAAGTACATAGGAGGTCTTCATTCATATCTTAGACATTCCATTTTGGTATTGAACCCTTGTAATTTGGATGAAGTTTCTGTTCAAGCTACACACTTAGAGTCGAGGGGAAAGGGTTCTTTCATTGTTAATGATAACTCTGTAAAGAAATTTTCTAAAGTTGCAGAGATAGGGAAAGGAAAGAAGGTAGCTACAGTTAAGAAGGATGACAAGCTTTCTTGCTCTCATTGTGATAGGAAGGGTCATGATGAAGATCATTGTTGGAAGTTGCATCCCGAATTGAAGCCTAAGTGGGCTCAAAGACGGAATCAGAAACAGAAGGGTAAGGAGAAATCCACAAATGTTGTTATGGATCTTGGTTCCGATTCTGATGATGAAACTAAGATAACAGCTATGGGTTTGAAAGGTAAAGCTCCTAATTCCAATGTTTCCTTTGATAGTTGTGCTTCTACTTCTAAATTTAATGATGCCTCTAAAGATGAAAAAAGGAATGAGCTTTTTCATTTAAGGGTTGTTGCTAAGAACAGTAAAATTGATGCACTCATAGATAGTGGTTCTCAAGTTAACTTAATTTCTGAAAGTGTTGTAAGAAACTTGGGATTAAAAACTACACAGCATAAGAAATCTTATCCACTAGGCTGGATTTGTGAAAATGATAAGTTGCAAGTAACAAGACAATGCACCTTAAGATTCACAATCACTAGTAAGTTTGTGGATGAAGTACAGTTTGATGTGGTTCCACTGGATATCTATGGGATAGTGCTTGGTAGCCCTTATTTATATGACAGGAAAGCTATTTTCTACAGGGAAAAGAATCATTATCATTTGTTTAAAGATGGCATTCAGTATATTGTACATTCTCACAGGATTAAGACTGATCGTTCTTTTACAAACACAGGGCAATTAAAGAGGGTGATTAATGCAAGTAAAGAGTTAACTCTTATATCTGTCAGTACAGGTGGTTCTAGACATGAACTTGGAGTAGCTAACCAGGGTCAGATGTTGCAGGATACACCAACAGTACAGCATGAGGGAATGGTGATTGAAAGCATTGATGGTCCCTTGGGAAAAAATGTTTCTGTTGTGGGAGATCGATATCTTGTTGATTTATTCTCTTTCATCTCTGCATTATTGTTCAGCTTGATGCTAGTCAATTTTTGTTGGTTAGTGGTTACGACAGTTGATGTACATGCTTATGGAAGTGATAGAATAATGTTTATGTTCAACAATGTTATTGCAGTCTTCATTGTGCTTGTGAGCCAGGTATGCAAATGTACAGATGATACAGGACAAGTGGACAAGTGGGGAGGCCAAGTCCTCACTTGATGTTTGAATAAATGCCACTTTTGGAGGTCCAAAAGTTCTTCAGTGGGGAGGCCTGATCCAGGGGATATTTTCACCAAAAATTGAATTGTCTCCAATACTCTAGATTTTAGCACCATTAGAAAGAGCTCGATGTCTTGATTCCAACGCAACTTGAATGGAGTCAAACAAAGCTATGAAGCCCAAGTTATTGCCGATCAAAGCTCAGTCAACAACTGGTCAACTCAGGGCCCAAGGCAAGGAAAAAAGTCAAAATTTTATGTCACCAAAAGTGGTCAAAATTTATGTCAATGCGAAGAGCTCGACAAGAGCTTTCCGACGGTGTTTGTTTTACTCAAATCAGAGCTCGTATGTGCGAGATATGGAAGGTCAAAGCTCAGTTGACTTGAAGGTACAATGATGACATCAGCATGATGTCATCATGCTGACATGGATGAATCATGAGGTGACACATGGTGGCTTCCTGAAGTTACATGTGGCGGCAATTTGTTGGACATGGCTTTATTTAAAAAATAAATAAATAAATATAAAAGCCTACCACTCCTCCCATTTAAAAGCCTTAATTTAAGGCCTACGTGAGAAAAAGTAGGTGGGGTCTTAATTTAAAACAAAACAAATTTACCCCTATTTAAATGGGATAAAACCCCTTTCATATTTAAAAATACATGTGGTTGGGAGATCCCCTTTTTAAGGGGAACTTAAACATTATTTTTAAAGAAAAAAAACAAATTTCCAACCAATTCACCCCCTATAATTAAGGATTAAATCCTTAACAAAATCAAGCCCATTTATATTCAAAGGTGAATTATTAAGATCTCCTAATAAATCCTAAAATGAATTATGGAATAAAATTACAAGAGGCCATCCGTGAAGATTTTATGTAAAATTGGATGGGTTGTTTTAAACGGGAGATATCCCTATGTAAATAAGGGGGGATTTTCAAATAATATTTTCTATGTAAAGGGGATATTGGGAGGTTTTGAAAATCAATTGGTTATGAACCAATTTGAGTTATTTTTTTGTATAAAAAGGGTAGAATGGGGGGTGTGAGTTTAAGTAATTTTTGAAGAATTTTTGGTGAAGTTGTGAATCAGAGAAATAGGGAGATTTTCTAAGGAGATTATTTTGAGCCTTTTGTAAGTCAGAGTATTGTCATGCTGCCGAAGTGCTCTTGGTGCATTTGTAACTGATTTTTTGGAGATTAATCGGATCGGTCTCACTCTATTGGAGCGGACCCGGAGACGTAGTCACGTTTGTGGCGAACTCCGTTATCAGATCGTTTGCACTCTCTCTCTTCTTCCTTCTCAATTTCGTTCTTTTCACCTTCAGTTTTTAATGCATAATTTCAATAATGTATGCATGAATTGTATTTCCGCTTAATTCACATGTTGATGTGTTAATTTTTTTTATGTAATTTGGATTTCCACGATTTGTAAACATTAAGCATTCAAATGTAATTAGTCTAGACCCTAATCAAATCATCTCTCTATCTCCATCTCTCCTCTCCTCTCCCTCCTCTCCTCAACCTAAACCCTCTCTCCCTCTCCTTTTCCTCTCCCACTCCCTTTCCCCTCCTCCCACTGTCCTTTCTCCTTCTCACTCTCACTATCCTCTCGTCTCCTCTCTCCCTCGACTCTCACTCTCCTCTCCTCTCCCTCTCCTCTCCCTCTCTCCCTACCACCCTTCCTCTCTCTCTCTCTCTCTCTCCTCTCCCTCTCCCTCCCTCCATCCCTCCTTTCTCCTCTCCTCTCCTCTCTCTCTCTCTCTCCCTCTCTCATCTCCCTCCATCCCTCTCCACTCTCCCTTTCTCCCTCTCCCTCTCCCACTCTCCCTCTCCCTCTCTCCCTCTCCCACTCTCCCTTCCTCTACCATCAACCCTTAGGTATATGTGGGCACAAATCGGATATCCATTTGTAAAACTTTGATGTGTAGAGGTAGAATCTTACCGTTGTAAAACATTTTAAAATGTTTTCTAAATCAGATATCTGATTGGATCGGATATTGGATTTGTGGGCCATTTTTGTGCATTCCAACAGACCCTACATTTTGTTTGCAGCACTATGTAGGCGACAAACGTGCGATTTCAAACAGGAAGAGACAAAGATCAACTTTTTAGAGCATCTTGTACTCAAATTTGTCATAAGGAATGATTTTTAGCATATTTTATGAGGTATAATGTGGAGCAACAATCATCGGAAGAAAAAGCATAAGAGAAAGCTTACAAAAGAACAAATATCAGAATATAGACAAAGAGATAGAGAAGGTCATAGTAAGAAAAGACAAGGTATGTTAAATATTGGTGAACCTGAGCCCTATGGTCTTTCAAGTGAAGAGGAAATTGAATATGTTTAAGGTGAAAATGCAGAACATGATATTGAAATTGGGAAGGAAAATGTTCAAATTGATATTGAAAATGTTCAAGGTGAAAATGTTGGAATTGAAGATGTTGAACATGATATTCAAATTGGGAATGAAAATATTGAAATTGATAATGAAAATGTTCAAGGTGAAAATGTTGGAATTGAAGATGTTGAACATGATATTGAAATTGGGAATGAAATTATTCAAATTGATATTGAAAATGTTCAAGGTGAAAATGTTGGAAATCAAGATGTTGAACATAATATTGAAGCAAGTGTAAATTATGTTTCACCAGATTACATGAGAAATGAAGAACCTTGTGTGGAAGAAAGACATATTCCAAATTCAAGACCTTCAAGGACCCCTAAATGGTTAGTTGAAATTGATGATAACATTATAAACAATTTTGAAGGCAGATTCTTTTGGTTGGTTGAGGAGGGTACAGTGGGAGGAAGATTGGATTTTCATACTATCAAAGATTCTTGAAAGATGCATTTGTTTTGAAGCTTAGATGCAAGCACATAGACCATTTGGACATGATAGTTGGCTTGTTTTTTTCAAAGTTGTATTCAGTGTGAGTGGGATCAATGTGAGTCAAGTGAGTGGGTGGATACATGGGTTCCACGGTATCTAACTCATTTATCTCAAAATATATCGATGACAAATGACACAATGGAAAGTTCACTTGATTACGACCAGATTTTAGATCTACTACAGCTAGGACATGTTTTTGCAGTTTTTGCACCGCATGGGAATGAAAATAGATCAGAATATTAGTTGGCTCAATGTGTGCGGGTAAAGCACAAGCTAACACAATTCATGGAAGATGATGATGGGTTCATGTATCCTACAGGTTCAGTTGTGGTTGCAAGAACTTGGTTGCGAACATACATGATTAGAAAGAATGGCATACCTACATTTGAAGACTATGAGAAACACAAAACCATTCTCATGTATTCACACCTTGTTATAGCAACAAATTTTAAGTTGTTGAAGCATCATGCCAAGCCAAAGAAAAAACAACTATGGACACTTAGTAATACTGATCATGAAGCAATATCGGATACTCTTAAGCAAAGAGATGACCCTTCAAGCACACTTGAATAGAATATTCAAGAATGGAAGGTACAATGCTTAGGTTCATTATGCTTAAGTTCATTAATGTTTTTTATTTAATACTGATATTTTGTATACTATTGCAATGCAGATTTCTTTAATAGTTATATTTTTGGAATAATTAATCATGGACTTGCTACAACAATAGCCAAATTTGATCCTTTCAGAGAGGTATGCAATAGATTACAATAATATAGATTGGTTATTCAAAGCATCTTTTATAGTTTGCATTACCATATCATTATCAATTAGGTCATTTAGAATAATATAGATTAGTTATTCTAGGCATATTTTTTGTTGTGACAATATAGATTTATCATTTGACAACTTTTGCAATATTCCTAGCACGATTGATCATGCACCTACTGCAACAATAGGCAGCTCTGATCCTTTCGGAGAGGTATGTGACAGATTACAGTAATATAGATTGTTTATTCTAAGCATCTTTTCTATTGTATGTAGTTTAATTGCTACCTTGATGGTTTGTGCAGGTGCTTGTCACTCCAGAACATCAACATACTACTCTTGTGGAAGACTATGCCCTGAATACCTCCAATAGGCAAATTTTGTAAAATTATAATTTTGAAATGTGAAACAATGTAACAAGGTCATAACTGTGTATAGGCATAATCTATATCCAGTGATGTTTTTTGAAATACAGGTCAAATGTATGGCATTGTATAAAGGGTATGTTTAAAATGTAAAGAGATTTTTGTACTTAATTGAGCTACAACCAGAGGTTTTCTTCCTGGTTCTTTCCTGTCGGTATGCTCATTTGAACCAGGTTTTGTAATATCTCCTATTTATTTTCCAAAAACAAATAAGTAAAAATTTCATGTGAATTTCATTTCCCATAAAATTGATTATTTGATCTAGCAAAGTGGAAACAAGGTATTTGGGTGTGCATGATGTTCAAGTTAATTGGGTAAGAGTTTTCTGATGCAAGAGCTAGGTGGATTTAAACAATACAATTACAATTAAAGATGATTTAAACTCCAATTTGATCGTCAAAACCAAAATTGGGTGTAACTTAACTCCCCAAACCTTGCCACACCCTATAAACTCATCAAACAAATCTATTAGGACTTGCAGAAGTTTGATCCACCCTTAAATATTTTTGCCCCCACATTTCATTGACATTAGCATGTTGTAACCACCATTTTTCACCTAATTTCACTCATGTTGATCCAATGTAGCTCAGAGTGATTCAGCATATTTGGGTGCAAAAGAGGACCATACCTAGCATAAACGTACCCATCCAGATGTGTTGGAATAGTCTGTTTGGTCGTATGAGTCAGAGAATGAAAGTTGCACCACTTTGCAACTTTACACTGGTTGTATTTGAAAACTTTTCCCTCAACTAAAAACTCATCACCACGGGAAAATGCCTCTGAGATAGAAAAAACTGAGAGAGGTTATTGTAGATGGTCCCAACATAATCACATATTATTAGATGGAGAGTCTGTAAGCATCACGGTTTCCGAGTAATAGCCCATCAAAGATTGCTGACTTTTAGCACTTTAGACTCTTAAGGGAAATCATCAATCCAATGTAGCTCAGAGTGATTCAGTGTATTTGGGTGAAAAAGAGAACCATACCTAGCGTAAACGTACCCATCCAGATGTGTTGGAATAGTCTATTTGGTCGTACAAGTTGGAGAATGAAAGTTGCACCACTTTGCAACTTTACACTGCTTGCATTTGGCAACTTTTCCCTCAACTGAAAACTCATCACCACGGTAAAATGCCTCTGAGATAGAAAAAACCAAGAGATTTTATTGTAGATGGTCCTAACATAATCCCATATCCTTAGACGGAGAGTCTGTAAGCATCACGGTTTCTGAGTAAAAGTCTATCAAAGATTTCTGCCTTTTAGCACTTTGGACTCTTAAGGGAAATCGTCAGTCCAATGTAGCTCAGAGTGATTCGGTGTATTTGGGTGTAAAAGAGGATCATACCTAGCGTAAACGTACCCATCTAGACGTGTTGGAACAGTTTGTTTGGTTGTACAAGTTGGAGAATGAAAGTTGCACCACTTTACAACTTTACACTGCTTGCATTTGGCAACTTTTCCCTCAACTGAAAATGCCTCTGAGATAGCAAAAATTGAGAGAGGTTATTGTAGATGGTCCCAACATGATCCTATATCCTCAAATAGAGATTCTGTAAGCATCATGGTTTTTGAGTGACATTCTATCAAAGATTGCTTCCTTTTAGCACTTTGGACTCTTAAGGGAAATCGTCAATCCAATGTATCTCAGAGTGATTCGATGTATTTGGGTGCAAAAAAGGACCATACCTAGCATAAACATACCCATCCGAACATTTTGGTATAGTCTGTTTGGTCGTATGAGTTGGAGAATGAAAGTTGCACCACTTTGCAACTTTACACTACTTGCATTTGGCAACTTTCCCTCAACTGAAAACTCATCACCACGAGAAAACGCCTCCGAGATAGCAAAAACTAAAAGAGGTTATTGTATATGGTCCCAACATGATCCCATATCCTTAGATGGAGAGTCTGTAAGCATCACGGTTTCCGATTAATAGTCCATCAAATATTGCTGCATTTTAGCACTTTGGACTCTTAAGGGAAATCGTCAGTCCAATGTAGCTCGGAGTGATTTGGCATATTTGGGTGCAAAGGAGGATCATACCTAGCGTAAACGTACCCATCCAAACATGTTGGAATAGTCTGTTTGGTTGTACGAGTTGGAGAATGAAAGTTGGACCACTTTGCAACTTTGCACTGCTTGCATTTGGCAACTTTTCCCTCAACTCAAAACTCATCACCACGGGAAAACGCCTCCGAGATAGCAAAAACCGAGAGAGGTTATTGTATATGGTCCCAACAGAATCCCATATCCTCAGATGGATATTCTGTAAGCATCACAGTTTCTGAGTAATAGTCCATCAAAGATTGTTATCTTTTAGCACTTTGGACTCTTAAGGGAAATCGCCGGTCCAATGTAGCTCAGAGTGATTCGGCGTATTTGGGTTCAAAAGAGGACCATACCTAGCATAAACGTACCCATTCGAACGTGTTGGAATAGTTTGTTTGGTCGTACGAGTTGGAGAATGAAAGTTGCACCACTGTGCAACTTTACACTGCTTGCATTTGGCAACTTTTCACTCAATTGAAAACTCATCACCACGGAAAAACACCTCCGAGATAGAAAAAATTGAGAGAGGTTATTGTAGATGGTCCCAACATGATCTCATATCCTCAGACGGAGATTTTGTAAGCATCACGGTTTTCGAGGAATAGTCTATCAAAGATTGTTGTCTTTTAGCAATCCTAATTAGGCTTGGTAGGGTAATCCTTCGCATAGTGACCAAACTTGTCACATCTAATGCATTGAACATGAGAGAGATCCCACTTCTTCTTGAATGCAGGAGCACCATCTGACCCTTTATCTCTATTCCTCTTGAAGCATCTTTTCTTTCCTCCTTTTCCTTCCTTCTTTGAGGATTGAGCGAAAAGAACATGAATGTCTTCATTTGTAGGGCTTTGTCCAATACCTCTCACAACCAACCTTGACTCCTCTTGAATATAGTCAGCCCTTAACCGATAAAACCTGGGAAGTTTTGATCTCACACTGATTCCTTGAATGTAAGACTCCCAAGATGAAGGCAGACCATTAAGAGCCAACATGGTCAAATCCTTGTCATCAACAATATGACCAATGGTAGAGAGTTGATCTCTCAAGTCGGAAATCTTCATGAAGTAGGTGATAAAAAATTCTCCTTCTGCCATCTTAACATGATGGATTTGTTGCTTCAAGGGTAGAGCATGTGTACATTAGAATGTGTAAATCAAAATGAATCTAATCTAATACACCAATGAAACATTAGATTAAAGAAACTAAATTAAAGAAAGCAAAACGCAAACTCTAAACACAGGAAGCTTCTTCAAATTTGTCCCATTGTCCTCTATCTCCAAGGATTCACTTCAAGATGCTGGCTCTCAGTTGTTTTAAACAACAACTTGTAGAATGGAAGCTTGAGAGAATGAGATTAATGAAAATGCACGTGCATTGCTAATATGCTTGAAGCTATGAAATTGAAATACTAAAATGTTGATTATGCTAATATGTTGGTTCGAATGTGACTATAGTGATTGCGTATAAAAGCTAGGATTCGAGAGGTCCTTTTTAACTCACAAGAGGGTTGTATTTATAGATTTTTGAAGGCAAGAATTCCATTAGCCAGGATCAACGGTTGAGTTCAAACCTATTAAGATGAACGGTGAGAGATCGAGAATTTGAAAAGAAGATGGAATTTTAAGAGACAGATGGAAAATGAAGAGACAAATGAAAGATGTGTCCATAATTAAAAATAGGTAATATTTAATTGTGTGTGGGAAATGAAAAGATTTTAATTAAATATTAAAAATATTTAATTATGTGTGAGAAATGAAAAGCTTTTAATTAAATATTGAAAATATTTAATTATGTGAGAAGAGTGAAGAATTTAGAAAGTGTTTTAATTAAATATTGAAAATATTTAATTAAATGTGAAATGAAGAATATCATTTAAATTTAGAATTTAAATTTGTGATAATTAATATAAATAAATTGTGAAATCTATTTAATTAATTAAGAGGAAGATAGCATTAATTAAATAAACTTATTTATTTAATTAAAATAGAAGAATTGGAAAAATGAACAATATAAATAAATAATTAAATTTATTTATATGTAGATGACTTAAGAATATTAATTAAATAATTCATATTTAATTAATTAACAGGTTTGGTTAACCGTGACCATTTTTAGATGTGTACAGAGCATGACTTGTGTTGTTGATCTCATACATCTCCTCCAAAGTCTTAAGCATTTCTCTTGTTGTCTTCAACTTAGAGATGATAGGAACAATATGGTCCTTCACGAAATCAACTAACATCTTCTTCACCTTGATATCTTTCTTCCTCCATTGAACTTTCTCTTCCTCATCTGTAGGTTCAAAAAAATTGCTCTCCACACTCAACCAATTTGTTTTCCTCTAAAGTGGCCATAATTCTAAATCTCCATGATGTGAAGTTCGATTCTCCTTCGAGTCTATCCTTAATTTTAAGACCATTCACCATCTTGACTAAGATAGAGATAGACAAAAAAAAAGGCAATAGAGGTATCACTGCAATAACAAATATGATCACGATCTTTTCCAAACTCGCTCCAATACCATGTTAGTGTTTTAATGATCAGATAATACAATTGAAAGCACTCAGAAAATGCAACACATAAGACAATAAACTCATCAAGATAACTTGGGAAAACCCTCTTCTTGAGGGAGAAAAACCAAGCAAATATGTCTCTTATATAATGAAGGAATAAGAGCATAAATCTGCTTACAACTCAAGCCTATCTCATGGTTGAATTTGATATAATGAATAATAGGACTTCTCCTAGATGCAAAGATACAATTGAATATGCTTCTCCTTGAAATTGGCCTGCTACTGCAAGATGAAGCGTTGTTGCTCAAGTTCTAACTTCTGCTTGGAATGCGAATTATGCTGAATGAACTTGATTGAGGAAATGAACAAACATCACCTTGTATTTATACAAAATAAGGTGACTCTTCAAGGAGGTCGACCTCTCTTGAAAATAATAAATTACAAAATAATATCAAGGAAGGTCAGCCTCATCCATTTAAATCAAATGAGTATAAATTAAATTGTCATAGGCTATCATTTAATTTATTACAACTTAATGTGATTGCTATGAAAAATGTATGAAAAATGAATTGTTTGATAAAAAGCTTTGGTAGACATGTATGAAAAATGTGGTAGCATAGAAAAGGAAGTGGACTATTTGAAAAAAAGCTTCAAAGAAATGTGGTCTCATAGAATTCCATGACAAGAAAATGGAATTAACAACTGCTCATAGTTTTTAGTAATGCAATGTGAAGTAATTGCATAACTGCTTAGGTTGACTTTGTAAAAACTATATTATAATTGAAATTTTTTCATCTATGAACATCTAGTTGTTAGTTATGCAATGTGAAGTAATGATTTGATTTTGAAATATGTGTAATGCAATGTAATCAGTGATATAAATATAAACTACATAATATAACCATTCTTTTTTATGCTATTGTACATTGATATTTAACCATTGCCCAAGATAGAATTTTCAAAGAGTTTAATCATGCACATGAGGAACAAATTAAATTTCGATTGTCAACTTCTATATATCAAATTATCCAATAATCAAGTGTATGTCCATGTACAAAAATGGCATCGATGCCAACTCAAACAAAGTTTTACAAAATGTGGCATATGCCATCTCATTATGTATTCAAAATTTACATGCCAAAATGTCTATCTCATCCTAAACTACTGGTGGATCATCAAAATGGAGCCTCTTTGAAGCACTTGTTGGCTCTGAAGGTAGCTGCACAAGAAAAATTCAAACCATAATTGAGATTAGTTATACTATATAATTTAAAATTGAATAATTAACATCAAAATCAATATACATTGAATTTTAATTGAACTCTAAAATTGAAATCTTGATTACTTGAAATATATGTCTCTTCAAAGGGTCGAGAGTCCTAGAATATACCAAACCAATTTTTGAAATGCCAATCTGTATATGTGAACAAAAACATAAAATTGATCCAAGTTAGCATACAATTATTGGTAATAGGAACATATATACCAAACACAAAATAAAATAAACACATACCTCTTTAGGTTGATCTTTTTCTTTATCTCCTTCAAGTGTTTCGACACCTCCTCCTCGAGGTGTTTCAACACCTACTCCTTGAGGTGTTCCAATACCTACTCCTTTAGGCGGTGTGTCACTTGTCAACATCTCTGTATAGCTCATAATTTCCTATACATAAAAATGACAAGTACATATGAAACTACCAATCTATGTCGATGTATGTATAATCAATATAAGATCCTAAAAATCTTAATTCAATCCAATTTGAGTTCAATTGCCTTCCCCTTATCTAACTTTGTGCCTCCATAGTCTAGACGAGGCTGCACCTCACTCGCACTAGGTATTTGGGTAAGTGCACCAAGATGATTCCCAAAAAGGGGACTTAAGTGGACAGTTTTTTTCTAAAATTAGGAAATACTGACCTTGGACGTGAAATTGAAGATACTTAGACTCAAAATTTTGAGATGGAACAAAAAGAAGGATTCAAGTGCTCCGAGTCTACTTTCTAAACTATTAATTTATTTTGAAAATGGTTGAGATTAAGGGGTTCAAACGAGGGACGTACACAAATTGGTGTTGTTTTTATCAAAAAAACATAACATAGCAACTCTTGTATGACCCTCGTACGGTGAAATTTTTTTTAGTATTTTTAAAATCGCAATGGTCAGAAGTTAGCTAACATTATGTAGTTGATGCATGATTTTTCTGATAATATTTTAGTGAATATTGTATTTTTTACTAATTTGCGAAGTGGACATTTCCTGAAAAATAGAATTTTGGCCGTGCTACCCCTACAAATTTTGGAAACTAATTGATTTTTTTTAATTTATTTTTTTAATTTTGTAGAATGGAGTCTAGTTTCTAAAAATGTAATTTATTTGAAAAATCAATTAACAGTTAATTTATAATGAAAAAAATATCAAACACTGCTTTTTGGAAACAAAAGACATACAGATAAAATAAATTATGGATGAAAGACTTAACATTTTCAGAAAGTGAAAAAAATTACATCGTTGGATAGCTAAGAGATAACCCAACAATACCCTTGTGTTCAATTTTTTCGATATTGAACCATGTGCAATCCTGACGGTGAGCACAAACTCGATTATGAGAAATATGGGAGATTTTTTAAAAACACGTCTTTGGTCATTGGGAATACCCTCCAAGCCTTTGGGTTGGTATTCCAAGGAAAATACCAAGCCTAAGGCTCAGGAATTCCCAAAGAAAAATATAACGCAAGCGCGATATAATGTGTTCGCATTATATCTCACTTTTGACATGGTTTTTGCTGCCGAAAACATGTCAACTAAGACATAATGTGAGCGTGTTATAATGCGCTCGCGTTATGTCTTTCTTTATGTTAAATTCCAATATATTGAATGTATGTTGATATATTTGTATGTTTGTATGTCATGTATGTATGTATGCTTGTATGGATGTAATATTATATGTACATATGTATTATGCTTGTATGTATGCATTTATGTATGTCTTTAGACAGAGGGATAATTTAGAGAGAGAGAGAGTCTAGAGAGATGGAGAGGGGGTGGAAGTGAGATTTTAAGAGAGAGGAAGTGGGAGAGAAGGGGTTGGAGTGAGAGGGACTTAGGTAGGGTGGGAGGGATAGAGGGAGGGAGAGAGAGAGAGGGGGGTTGGAGAGAGAGAATTGAGGGAGAGAGAGAGAGAGGGGGGGGGGGAGAGAGATAAAGAGAAAGAGAGAGTTATGTAGGTAGGGTGCCAAAGGGAGAGACTTGAGAGTGTGAGGGGGGTGAGAGGGAGATACTTGAGACATAGGTAGTGAGAGGGAGTGGGAGAGAGAGGGAGTGTGAGTGAGAGACCTAAGAGAGGGAGAGGGTGCAGGAGGGAGTGACTTGATAGAGGTAGAGAAAGAGGGGGGTGGGGTGAGAGGGACTTATCTAGGTAGGGTTGGAGGAATAGATAGAGAGAGGGGAGAGACAAAGAGAGAGTTACCTAGGTAGGTTTCTAGAGGGAGAGACCTCAGAGAGAGATGGGGTGAGAGGGAGAGACATGAGAGAGAGGGAGAGAGATGTAGTGGGATGGAGTGGGAGGGACATAAAGAGAGATGGATAGAGGGAGCGAGAGAGGGTGGTAGGGATTGATTGAACGAGAGGTACGCAGAAAGAGGGAGACAGTAGATAGAGACAATTAGAGAGGGTAGGAGGGAGGGAAGGAGGGAGAGGTGAGATGTATAGATAGAGAGAAAGTGATAAGGGTTGAGGGTATAGGGTTGAGGGATTAGGGTGGAGGACCTATAGGGTTGATGGTTTCTAGGGTATTAGGGTTTAAGGTTTGAGGGTTGAGGGAATAGGGTCGATGGTAGAGGGTATTTGGTTGAGGGTATGCGGTAGAAAGTTTAAGGGTTTAGGGTTGAAGGGTTTGGGGTTAAGGGTTTAGGGTTAAGAGTTTATTTGGTTGAGGGTAGAGGATTTAGGGTATAGGTTTGAGGGTATATGGTTGAAGGATTAGGTTTAGGGTCCAATGTAAGGGGTAGAGGTTTAGAGTTTAAGGATTGAGGTTGAGGTTGAGAAATTGAAGTTGAGTGTTTAATGTATAGGAGTAAAGGGTAGAGGAGGTTTAAGGGTTGAGGGTTGAGGATTGAGGGTCTAAGGTATAGGGTCAAGGGATTAGGGTAGAGGTTATAGGGGTTGAGAGATTAAGGGTTGAGGCTTTAGGGATTAGGGTAGAGAGTTTTCTTGGATTTCACGGTATAAGGGTTGAGGGATTAGGGTTTAGGGTAGAGAGTATTGGGTTGAGGGTAGAGGGTAGAGGGTTTAATAGTTTAGGGTTTAAGGGTTGAGGGTCGAGGGTTTAGGGTTGAGCATTTAAGGGTTTAAGGGTTGAGGTTTTAAGGGTCAAGAGGGTTGAGGGATTAGGGTAGAGATTTTACTACATGGGTTTAAGGGTTGGGGGATTACGGTTGAGGGTAGAGTGTAGAGGATTGATGGTAGAGGGTAGAGGGTTTACGGGTTACAGTTTAAGGGTTTAGGGTTGAGGGTTGAGGGATTAATAGGTTATAGGGTAGAGGTTATAGGGGTTGAGAGATTATAGTTTAAAGGTTGAGGGTTGAGGGATTCAGAGGTTATAGGGGTTGAGGAATTAAATTTTAAGGGTTGAGGGTGGAGGGTTGAGGGATTAAGAGGGTATAGGGTTTGAGGAATTAGGGTTTAAGGGTTGAGGGTTGAGGGTTCAAGGATTAAGAGGGTATAGGAGTAGAGGGATTAGGGTTGAAGGGTTGAGGGTTGAGCATTGAGAGTTAACGGATTAATAGGGTATAGGGGTAGAGGGAATAGGGTTGAAGGGTTGAGGGTTGAGCATTGAGGGTTCAGCGATTAAGAGGGTATAGGGGTTGAGGGATTAGGGTTTAAGGGTTGAGGGTTGAGGGATTAATAGGGTATAGGGGTTGAGGAGTTGAGGGATTAGGGTTTAAGGGTTGAGGGTTGAGGGTTCAAGGATTAAGAGGGTATAGGGGTTGAGGGGTTGAGGGATTAGGGTT
>CM021103.1:147143013-147200076 GCA_007115665.2 Sequoiadendron giganteum | reverse complement strand
AAGGGTTGAGGGTTGAGGATTGAGGGTTGCAGGATTAAGAGGGTATAGGGGTTGAGGGATTAGGGTTTAAGGATCGAGGGATTAGGGTTTAAGGGTTCAAGATTGAGGGTTGAGGGATGAAGAAGGTATAGGTGTTGAGGGATTAGGGTTTAAGGGTTGAGGGATTAGGAGGGTATAGGGGTTGAGGGATTAGGGTTTTTATTGTTGAGGGTTGAGGGATGAGGGATTAAGAGGGTATAGGGATTGAGTGATTAGAGTTTAAGGGTTGAGGATTGAGGGTTGAGGGATGAAGAGGGTATAGGGGTTGAGGGATTAAGGTTTATTGGTTGAGGGATTAGGGTTTAAGGGTTGAGCGATTAAGATGGTATAGTAGTTGAGGGATTAGGGTTTAAGGATTGAGGGATTAGGGTTTAAGGGTTCAGGATTGAGGGTTGAGGGTTGAGGGATTAAGAGGGTATAGGGGTTGAGGGATTAGGGTTTAAGGGTTGAGGGTTGAGGGATTAAGAGGGTTTAGGTGTTGAGGGATTAGGGTTTAAGTGTTGAGGGTCGAGGATTGAGGGTTGAGGGATTAAGAGGGTATAGGGGTTGAGGGATTAGGGTTTATGTCTCTATCTCCCACTCCCCACTTCTCCCCTTCTCCCACTCTCTCCCACTCTCCCCAACTCTCCCACTCTCTCCCACTCTCCCCCTCTCTCCCTCTCTCTCTATCTCCCACTCTCCACTTCTCCCCTTCTCCCACTCTCTCCCACTCTCCCCCTCTCTCCCTCTCTTCTCTATCTCCCACTCTCCACTTCTCCCCTTCTCCCACTCTCTCCCACTCTCCCCCTCTCTCCCTCCTCTCTCTATCTCCTCCCACTCTATCTCCCACTCTCTCCCTCTCTCTTTCTACCACTCTCCCCTTCTCCCTCCCTTTCTATCTTCCACTCTCCCCCTCTCTCCCTCCCACTCTCTCAAAAACTCCTATACTATCAAAAATAGACTAAGAAAACATAATTTCACATAACATGAGCGCGTTTTGTAGTCCACTAAAATGGTAAAATAATTAATATACCCGTGATTTGAAGGCGCACAGTTTGCATATTCCCTTGGTTCTGCGCGTGCTCCGATAAAAAATATATTTTTGATGATGTTGTGAAGTGTGCAAGCATCTTTTTCACTTTCCATCACCTTTTCAATGATCTTTTTACCACCTTTGCATGAAATAGTAGAGTTTCGACATTGAAAGACATATAATATAAATTGAAGTTTGAATTCCATTGAAAACTGATATACAATTGAAGTGTGGAAGGGAACAAGCTTTTGAACAAGTCAAATTGTTGTGGAGTTTGAAGAAAGAAGAAGCTAAGGCTAAATAATTGGGTTGAATTCCTCCATTTGAAAGTATGGTTTTTAAGGTATGTGAAGTCTTTACAAATTTTCTTTCATTCTATTATGGCTTGCTTTCATTTTTGTTTGTCATTATAACCTTAGGTTGTCAATGCACATTTTAAATTACCAATTTATATACACAATTATTTACACTTGCCAATTACCATTTTACACTTGCCAATTATAGAAATTCAGAACCATTCACCAAAATTCATCCTTTAAGACCATTCCCAGACCATTCCAAAGCATCAAACATCTTCACAATACCCTGCACAAGGTCAAAAGTTCATTACATAGACCAGTCCTTCAACAATTGATGGGGAGTCTTATCTTTCAAGAGAAATCTTGCTCTTCCCAAGACCTATTCTCTGGTCTTCCTAGGGTATTCCTCTCTACCCTACTCAAGGATCCCTCCTAAACCCCTCTCACCTCATAAGACTCTCCACCAATTTCAAATTCTTCACCATTGCTCTCAATTCACCACTAAGCTTCCCTGGGCTCCACACTGACCCAAAGTGTCCTAACCACTCGAAGGGCTATGAAAGGGTATTCTCACTATCCCCTTGTTGATTTCACTCCTCCCTGATCCATCTCATAGGATTCTTTCACCTTGTACCCATTGCTTTCTTGAAAAACCCAATTTTAGGCCTTGCAGCCTTTTGCCCAATTAAGCCTCCTAGAACTCGTTTTCTTGGCTTTTCTCAAAAACAGTCTTAACAACCCCCAAATATTTTTATAGATTCTTTCTATTGGTACCCTAGGCTTCAATATTTACCAATTTTTTAGTCGCTTTGGCATTCGTACATAGGATTGTCCTCATACCCCCTATTTTCGAGGGTTTCTAGGGTTCTGGCTCCTTTTTCCAACTTTGAGGGCTTCAATGACCTCCTCAACTCTCCTCCTTGCACACACATGTCTGGAATACTTGTGCCTACACTCTCTTGCTCTTGATTGGCACAAACCAATCCATTTAGCAACTTTCTTTACTGCTGTCCTCTCCAAGCCACTAGCCAAAATGCACTTGCACTCGCCTAGTTCTTGATGAATTCACCATCTCCCCTGCAAACCAAGACACCACACACCATATGTACACTATAAAAATAGTCCCCTAATTGATTCCAATTTTCCATGGTAGCCTTTCGACAGGAATTCAAGTGGGGATCATTATTTCCAAAAACTGGCCTGAACCGGCTATGAGACCAAAAACTCTAAAAATTTGCAAAACAAAAAGCAATTGAACTAAATGGCTAATATAATGCTTCACATAGTAATTAAGTGACATAATTGAAATACTCAAAGCATTAGACAGGTCTTTTCAATCCATTCTTGACTGGATGAAGGCACAAAAATAGAAATTCAATGAAATTTGCACTCTTCCAACTCGCAAATTCCCCTTCCAAAACTCCAAATCGTACAATAGATTTCCCACATGCTCAATTAGGGTTTTTATGACCTTATATACCTTTCTCCCATGTACTAGGACCCTTCAGTCGGGCTTAGAGCATCATTAATGCCCTTTTCCCACTTTTAGGACAAATTGCCAAGTCTACACGGACTAATTTGCCTAATTTCATCATTCAGGCTTCTCCAAAATTCAAGGCTCTGGACTACCCTAAGTTTTCCTTAACTCACACATCAGAAAAAATATTGGGACTTTACATCATAGTCCTTATTCCCTTGGTGGTTGGCTAGAACCATCAACAATAAAAGACTACTTTTGTACAAGATGATTGTAAGTATTAGTTAAATGAAGCCTTCAATGACATATATTTTTCAATTATCTTGAATGGATACATTTTTTAGGAACTAATATTTGTCTCATTACCATGGTATACATAAAATTATCCGCCATGCCGAAGAAATAGACAAAGAGGAAACTAACAGATGAAGAGAACGAAACCTTGAAAGAAAAGGAGAGAGTTCGGGTGGCGGCATATCGTGAAAAGAAGAAATTGGAAACGATTGATGAAAACAACCCGATTGTAGAGGAACCTCAACCGTCAAAAAGAGAACGGGAATTGGTAGCACAAAAGGCATGAATGCGAAAGCATCGTCGTAAGACAGATTCAGATACCATAGTTGGAAACACACCCTCTATGACAAGTGAATATGAAGGGACACCATTAAGCACAAGCTAATATGAAGGGACACCATCTAGCACAAGTGAATATGGATGGACACCATCTACTGCAAGTGAATATGGAGGGACACCATTTACCGCAAGTGAATATTGTTGGACACCATCCAACACATCTCAAGTTGAGAGTACATCATCACTCAAAATTGATGAAGAAGATATGCCATCATTCCCATGTGAACCTCAAGGTATGTCTTCTTCTCCACCCTCGATCGAAGGTATGCAATCTAGCCCACCTCAATTAAATATTGATGAAATTCCTAATGTTGAGATGTATGTAACTAGGAGAACACCACCAAGAATTTTGTGTAGAAAACCAAAGTATTTGATTAATATTGATGATGAGATTTTGCAGCACATGGAAGGTAAGATTTCAACATCCACTTGTAGAAGATATGCTGATAAGATTTGGGGACGATTCTTTGAAAGGCTAAATGAGACTGCAAGATGTCAACTATTTGTTGAAATGATGTGGGGTATAAACTATAGGAACATCATGAAGACTCTTGGGTTGAGAACATCGAATGCATCGAGTGAAGACACTATTGTGAAGAATCTAATGGATGCTTATGAGAGTGTGGGTAACACCTCATGCTCAAAGGATAGTAATGTCACTTGACATGTCATTACATCGACCTTGGTAAGTTGTCAAACAAAGAGAGCTCGCCTAATTAGAAAGACTAGTGAAAAAATAGGAATTAGTAGAAAAACTTTATCAAGAGCCATTCAAAGGCGGCAAAGAATTGAGGGCAATGATACAAATGAATTATGGGCATTCTCAGGGAGACTGTCACGAAAAGATAAAGAAGTTGTTGAAGCCTTGAGAACACTAATTGAAGAGTATTGGAAGAATAACACAAGACCATCTCCAAATCAAAGGGATGTGGTAAGAAGGAGAAACGGTCATCAGAATCATGAGCCACATCCAAAGCATTTTTTGGATATGACTCAAACCCAATTTTTTCAGAAATTTGAAAATGATTATCCTCAAATTAGTATTTCTCAAAGATATTTTGAACTGCTTAAACCTTTTTATGTCAAGATAAATCACACATGCACTACTTGTTGTTGTAGACAACATATTGAATTTTCTAACCATTATGATGTTTATCATTCTATATGTTTAGATTTGCATACTAACGATGTTTTGCAGGATTGTGGCATAGAAGCCCCACCAAAATCTTCAAGAGAGTTCTTATCAAAAAAATTATGTCAAATAGAGGATGGCCAGATATTCTATAAGACAACATGCTTGGATGGTTCATGTGAGCATTGCGGTGGCTTCCAGTGTATGCCAGTATGTCAACATATGGAAAGCATAGATGAGGTGGGACAAAAACTAGTAGAGTTCGGGAAGTATAAAACAGTGGCATATGCTACAAAAGATGGGTCTCAAGCAAAAAGGTGTGATTTGGTTATTGAGAAGATTCCAGTGTACGAATTTATGACCACATTTCGTGACAGTATATTGTCTGAGTATGGAATGCATACCCATAGAGCTCGATGGTTGGACACGCAGTTCAAGCTATGCAAGGACACCTTTCTAGTTGGAAGCATAGTATCCATGGTTGACTTTGCAAAGAACTACACTCTACAACCTTAACATGAGGTGCAGTCACAATATTACAACTCTACAGAAGTTTCGATATTTTTGCACATAGCATTCATTCATGCATCTAATACTACAGATGAGCAAAGGAAGGTATTGAGGGAGTACCACTTTTACATTAGTGATGATCACACACATTCTCTAGAGTTCTTGCAAGGTTGCTTCTAGATGTTCTACAGTGGTTTGGCTCAGAGGGGCATAGAATACGATCAACATATAATATGGTCTGATAACTGTGCAACACAGTTCAAGAACTCGCGCATGTTCTACTGGTTGTGCAAGATGAATGTCATTACAGGTGTTCAACATATGTGGAACTTTTGTGAGGCTGGACATGGAAAGGGGGAGCATTATGGTGCAGGAGCATGCATGAAAAGAGCATTAGCACGAGAAGAGTTAAAGTATAAAGATAGTGAAAAGTTGACAGATGCAAAATCAATTGTCGAGTGGTGTAATGCTTTGATGGGTCCAAGTAATGAAGGTACATCTTCAATTCATAGATTTTTTTGGTTGATGGATGATACTAACATTGCACCATATGAAGACTGTTGTACACTAATAGGATCGAGTGAGGTACACTCTTTCCTTAGCTCAAATATAGGTTCATGGAGTATCGATACACGAAATATGGCATGCTTTTGTTCTTCATGTACAATGCAAGACTGGAATGATTGTGAGTCAGGGGAGTGGGTTGACAAATGGTTCACAAGTTATCTTAGCCCACTTCACACGTATTACCCTCCGATGGCATTGGAACTGATACAGATAGAATCATCGATCGACTTTGACCACATATCAGATCTAGTTCAACGAGGTGATATATCTACTTTCTTAGTTGTTGAAATTCCATATCGTTAGATCTTACTTTTTATTGTATTCGTAATGTTGACAAATTTCAAGAGATTTTTTGCACATATCAATGCAGGGCATGTTTATGCAATTATTGCAGATGAAGACAATGAAGAGGGAACAAACTATTACTTGTGTCATTGTGTTGAGACCAAAAAGAAATTGGATGCCTCAGTTATAGATGGAGAAAACATCGAATACCCTACAGGCTCAGTTGTGGTTACTGGAACATGGCTTAGAAGGTACCCACATTCAAGTGTTAAACATTGGCTATTTCAAGACTTTGACATGCATCGTAAGATTCTTTATTACTCGAACCTTATCGTGGCATCAAATGTTCATTTGACCAAATATGGGGGTAGACCTTCGAACAAGACGTTATGGAAGGTCCATGAGTCTGACCATGAGGCAATACTTGACACAATAAAGAGTAGAGCAGACCCAGATGGTTTGTTGGATTAATTTGTAAGTATATGCACATTGGTTCTTATTAATTTATACTTGTATGCACATTAAGTTGTTTTATGCCAATGCTATCATCTTCTTTTACAATGATTGGTGTCCCCTTGCAAAAAATGCTGATATATGAGCCATCGAAGAGAATGTCAACCAGAAAAGAAATGCAACATCCTTATTTTGATGTCTGCATGCAACATCTCTAAGTGCCTTCCATCTAGTTTTATTTCATTTCCATTTTGGATGCTCTTTCTTTTTCTCTTTTACTTTGCGTATTTGTAAGTAAACTACTAAGGGTTGATTGATCTTTCGTTGCAAAAAATGCTGATTTAAGAGTCATTATCAAAAATCTCAGCCAAAAAAGCAATGCAACATACTTATTTTGATGATTTTGACAAATCTCAATTTTGATTTCAAGCCATTATAAGAGAGCATGTGAATCTTAGCGAGGGAATCTCAAGTTACTCATTTGAAGTTAACCTCATGATGAGCACCTATGATGTAGACATTTAAAAAGAATCTTGAATGTATGAGTGACATTGTAAAAGATCTGAGAGAACGAAGTGCCTGAGGCATTGTAATAAGATTTAATTACATAATGAGATATACTCAAATATTGTAACGTTGAATTTCATGTTTGGTGTAGTAGCACCTTGTTTTGTAAATGCCTTGAGTAGGAAAATTTGCAAACTTTGAATTTTGAAATGTAAACAATGTGAAAAAGGTCATATAAAGGTCATGTAAACAATTTGTACACATTTTTTTGCAACTTGTGTGACCAAGCGGACTATTCCAACACTTTCAAATAGGTATGTCTATGGTAGGCATGGTCCTCTTTCGCATCAAAACATGTAGAATCGCTCTGAGCTATGTTCCACCGGATCGATCCCTTAAGGGTCCAAAGTGCAAAATAGCTGCAAACTTCAGCATGCTATTACTTGGATACCATGACACTTAGAAACTTCTCATCTAATCCTACAGAAAGGTGTTGGAACCCTCTAGAAAAACCTCTCTCAATTTTGGCTATCTTGGAGTGGTTTTCTCGTGGCGGTGGATTTTCACTTGATGGAAAACGTGTCAAATTCAAGCTGTGCAAAGTTGCAAAGTGGTGCAACTTTTGCTCTGCAACTTGTGTGAGCAAGCAGACTGTTCCAACACATCTGAATAGGTATTTTTATGGTAGGCATGGTCCTCTTTCGCACTAAAACACGTGGAATCACTCCGAGCTATGTTCCATCGGATCGATCCCTTAAGGGTCCAAAGTGCAAAATAGCTGCAAACTTCAGCATGCTATTACTTGGATACCATGACACTTAGAGACTTCTTGTCTAATCCTATAGAAAGGCGTTGGACCCCTCTAGAAAAACCTCTCTCGATTTTGGCTATCTTGCAGTGGTTTTCTCGTGGCGGCGGATTTTCACTTGATGGAAAACCTGTCAAATTCAAGTTGTGCAAAGTTGCAAAGTGGTGCAACTTTCCCTCTACAACTCGTGTGACCAAGCGGACTATTCCAACACATCTGAATAGGTATGTTTATGGTAGGCATGGTCCTCTTTCACACTGAAACATGTGGAATCACTCTGAGCTATGTTCCATCGGATCGATCCCTTAAGGGTCCAAAGTGCAAAATAGCTGCAAACTTCAGCATGCTATTACTTGGATACCGTGACACTTAGAAACTTCTCATTTGATCCTTTAGAAAGGCGTTGGCCCCCTCTAGAAAAACATCTCTCGATTTTGGCTGTCTTGGAGTGGTTTTCTCGTGGCGATGGATTTTCACTTGATGGAAAACGTGTCAAATTCAAGTTGTGCAAAGTTGCAAAGTGGTGCAACTTTTGCTCTGCAACTCGTGTGAGCAAGCGGACTATTCCAACATAGCCGAATAGGTATGTTTACGGTAGGCATGGTCCTCTTTCACACCGAAACACATGGAATCACTCTTAGCTATGTTCCACCGGATCGATCCCTTAAGGGTCCAAAGTGTAAAATAGCTACAAATTTCAGCATGCTATTACTTGGATACCGTGACACTTAGAAACTTTTCTTCTAATCCTACAAAAAGGCGTTGGACCCCTCTAGAAAAATCTCTCTCGATTTTGGCTATCTTGGAGTAGTTTTCTCGTGGTAGCGGATTTTCACTTGATGGAAAACGTGTCAAATTCAAGCTGTACAAAGTTGCAAAGTGGTGCAACTTTTGCTCTGCAACTCGTGTGAGCAAGTAGACTATTCCAACACGTCTGAATAGGTATTTTTACGATAGGCATGGTCCTTTTTCACACCGAAACACGTGGAATCACTCTGAGCTATGTTCCACCGGATCGATCCCTTAAAGGTCCAAAGTGCAAAATAGCTGCAAACTTCAGCATGCTATTACTTGGATACCATGATACTTAGAAACTTCTCATCTGATCCTATAGGATTGTGTTGAGACTGTCTACAAAAACCTCTCTCGGTTTTGGCTATCTTGGAGTGTTTTTTCAGTGGTGGCGGATTTTCACTTGATGGAAAAAGCATCAAATGCAAGCAGTGCAAAGTTGCAGAGTGGTGCAACTTTCATTTTGCAACTTGTGTGACCAAGCGGACTATTCCAACACATCCAAATAGGTATTTTTATGCTAGGCATGGTCCTCTTTTACACCGAAACACGTGGAATCGCTCTGAGCTATGTTCCACCGGATCGATCCCTTAGGTTGGAGGAGTCTTAAGTTGCAAATTTGTAAGTTGTTTAAAGAAACAAATTTGAAATGATATTGAATGGCCCACTTAGCACTCATTGCATCTAAGTGTTGCTTACAAAGGTGAGGCACTAGGCCTTCCTGGGAGGTCACCCATTCCAGTATACTCCAGCTCAAGTGCTTAACCACAAAGTTTTTTCCCCAAGAAGAATAGTGGAAAATGCAGAATCCGGTGTACTTTTGACGAGTGGAAAGGAATTCCTAAGAGACATGAAGGAGGAAGAAGGAGTTGTCTATGCAATCATGTTGAAGCCAAAGGAGGAGGAGTCACCTAGTCGGCTACCTATGACAGCAAAGGTGAAGCAACTATTGGATCAGTTCAAGGATATCATTTGTGAAGGTACACCAGCTACACTACCACCTAAGAGGGCAATCAGTCATCAAATTGACTTTGTACCAAGAGCAACATTTCCTAACAAGGCTGCATACAAAATGACACCGGAGCAGAACAAGGAGATAGCAAGGCAAGTTCAAGAACTTTTGGACCAAGGGTTGATCAGGAAAAGCATAAGCCCATGTGTTGTTCCAGTGGTGTTCGCACCTAAGAAGGGAGATAAGTGGAGAATGTGTATTGATTCTAGGGCCATAAATAGGATAACCATTAGATATAGGTTTCCTATTCCTAGGATAGAAGACTTAATGGACTGTTTAGGGGGGTGTTAGGTACTACTCCAAGATTGATTTGAAAAGTGGCTACTATCATATTAGGATGAAAGAGGGAATAAGGACTATGATATAAAGTCCCAAGAGTGTTTTTGATGAGTGAATTGGAAATAGGTTTGTCAGGGGCTTGTGGTTTGGGTAAGTCTTGGACACTGTGAGCATTTTGAGCAATGTTGCCTTGGCTATTTATCCTAAAAGTTGGAAAATGGCATTAATGATGCTCTAAGCCTGACCGAAGGGTCCTAGAACGTGGGAGAAAGGTATATAAGGTCATAGAAACCCTAATACCTAGGTTGGGGGATTGTTTTCACGAATTGAGACTTGGAGAGTACATTTTTGTGATTGGAAGAGAGCAAGTTTTCATTGAATTTCTGTGTTTGAGCCTTCATCCATCAAGAATGGATTGAAAGGACTTATCTAATGCTTTGAGTCTTCCATTTGTGTCACTTACTTACCTTGTGTAGCATTAGATTAGTCATCTAGACCGACTGGTTATCTTTTTGCAAGTTTTTGGTTTTCTTGGTCTCATTGCCGGTTCAGGCCAGTTTTGTGAATAATGAGTCCCACTTGACTTCCCGTGGCTTTCCTCTCATGGCCACTTGGAATCAAGTTGGGGACTATTTAAATAGTGTACATATAGGTTTTGGGGTCTTGTTTTGCAGGGAAGGTGATGAAATCATCAAGCACTAGGCGAGTGCAAGTGCATTCTAGCTAGTAGCTTGGAGAGGACAGCAGCAAGGAGAGTTGCTAAATGGATTGGTTTGTGCCAATAAAGAGTATGGGAGTGTAGGCACATGTATCTCATCTCATTATTCATCTCAAGGATCATGCATTGAGGATGACATAGATCAATGCTACGGCTAACCAATTAATAATTATACACATGAATAAGTCAAACATGTACATGTCAATAAGGGAACTACAACTACTCATAAACACATAAGCCTCAAAAAGTATACACACGAATGCATAGTATACACAAATTAAAACAAAGTATATGCACGTATACAAGGTATATGCATGAAAACATGTAAGCCACAAAGTATACACTCGAATGCACGTAAGTCACAAAGTATACACGTAAGTTGTAAAGTATACACTTGAATATACGTAACTCATATCTATTGAACCATCAATTTAGAATGCAAATATGGACAGGCATCGAAAAAAGATATTTGTATTAACCAAATAGCCATGTAGGCATACATAAATATATGTCGATATAAGTATGAAATATATGTACAAAATAGCCATATAGGCTTACGAGAATGCCATCTAGGCATACAATGTCAAATATGTCCAATAAAAAATATGTACAAAACTGCCATGCAGGCATACAATAAAGGACTCTGGAATCAAAAGTCATTGCTCTCCATGCCCAAGAAATAAAATCTTTCCCTTTCCTTTTCGCTCAGATGGTGATAGGTCTATCACTCATTTTTGCTGCACTCGTGGAGTGCTCCTGCTACTCCTCCTAGGGTTTAGTTCATGGTGAAGTTTTAACTGTTACAATAAGAAGTAAAGACATGAATATATAGAAATTACATTATAAAAAATGATATATTTGACAAAATAATCACTTACAGCCATCTCACGATCTCTCTCCACGAGGGAAATATCCTCACGCCCATGCTCAGGCGTGCTCAAGCCCTGTATAAACCATACAAATAGACAAAAACTACGTGAATCAATAATGGTTTGATTTCTGACTAACTAACATCTATAACAACAAATGTAAATTAAAATTTACTAATTTGCCTCATACCTCTTCTATCAAATCCATTGAGGATTGTATAGCAGATGTCACACCAATATCCATTGCCCTCGTCACATTCGGAGGTGTATCATCTCGCAACAACTTAAAATAAAACAACAAACTATTCAACATAATCAACGATGTGCATGTATAAACTACACAAATCTATTAAGTACTTGATTCATTAGTTAAACTCTTTATTCTATTACCTGTGTGAAGGTTTGAGTAAATCCACCCCCACTGGGAAGTGTTCCATCAAAACCTCCAATATTATTCTATTCAACATCCAAAATTGCATATTAAATTAACATTCATAAAACAATTCCATTAATATGCAATAAACTTATAATTGTTTACTAGTTACATACCCTAGCGATAGGTGTACTGCAAAAATAGGTTGGTGGGGGGTTGGTGTATCCAATCTCAACACTGTGACCCTGCAATTTTATTAAAATCATAAAACATTTTTAGTTAATCTTGCATTCAAAATTTAATAAATTCAATTCAATGAACACATGCAATAACTTTTACTTGACTATCAATGCCATATGCCTCATGCAAAATGTCAGCTGCCCTCTCCATCTCCATAGCTGTAGATGGATCTTGCGTACCAGTCTCCTAAGGGTCGGTGGGGTCATGTGAACAAGTAGCCCCACAAGATTGACAGACATGTGTTTGAAGACCACCACTAGAAGACTCCCCTGGATGGCATTGTAGAATAGGGCTAGTATAATAGATGACACTCTAGGTCAAAGTGCTGATTTCCTGCAATGTCTCTACGTCAGCACTTTCCTTCATGATGGAAGGCATAACAATGTGCTCATGAGGCGGCCTAGCGAGAGCTCGTCTACCTTGTTGCGTAGGATTCGGTTTTGCACCAGGTGTATCCTGAGCTGACCCCCCACCTCTCCCCTGGAAATCCCTCATATCAAAATAATTTGGGATTTTGTTCAATATGAACTCGCTATATAGTTTCCTAAGGAAATATTGCGGGACCTCGCAATTGTTGCACGATGGGTAATCGAAGACCATGTACCACCTATCATAAAACCACTCCTTCATTTGTTGGTGGTGGCACCAATGGATAGGAAACCTTTTCGCATTGAGGGTAAGATTTTGATTTGTGTGTGGGTCGGTGAATAATGAGCACAAATCACCTTTTGTTATTTTTAAATCTTTCACATCCTTGTATGATAGTTTATTTGTATAATACTCCCTAGCCGCTTGCCTCCTAGCTTCCCATCCAATTATTTGTTTGCTAATTGAATCTACGTTTGTTAACATATCTTTCAAAGAATTTGCTAGGGTCATTCTTTATGTCGTTGAACCATTTGGATCACTCAACCTATTGATCAAATCATCAATTTGTTTTTTGTTGTTCTCAATTTCACTCATTAAATTTTGTTGAGTGCCAGGAGGGGGTTGAGTGATTGGTGGAGGAGGTTGATTTTGTGGTTGATTTTGATCTTGAGGATTTGGTTGGTCCTCCTGTTGAGGATTTTGAGGTTTTGCAGGTTGATTTGCATCTCCTAAAATTTCAAACAAATAGATATCAAATTCAACCTAAAACTAGCAAATTCAACCTAAAACTAACAAATTCAAAATAAAAATCATAGAATCCTTACCTCTTACAGCTCCTCATCGTCGTGGCGCCTTCGTTGCGAAGAAATTCGGATTCTTGGTGAAGAAATTCTTCTCCTTGAACGCGAGCGTGCTATTTTGGTGTTTTTGGCCGCGGGTGCACAAAAAAGCCAGTAGAAATACAAATGAGAGATTTTCATTTATTTTTTTGCTTTTAACAATCAATAACACGAGCGCATTATAACGCGCTCGCGTTATTGCTTTGCAGTTTTTTATCCGTCGAGACCTTGCCTAGGTTTAACTGACAACATAACACGAGCGCTTTATAACGCACTTGCGTTATGTCTAACAACTATTTTTTTTAAAGGGTGTCCACGGAATGGCTACCCATTTCCATGCACCTGCCCGGTTATTCACTTTTAGTTAGAAATGTGCTTTGGCCAGCCTAGTGCTTCCATAGTTTGTACACATTTGTTTATGCTAATTTAACTTTTGTACACGATGATTGTAAGTATTATTTAAATGAAGCCTTCAATGACATATATTTTTCAATTAACTTGAATGTATACATTTTTAAGGAACTAATATTCATCTCATTACCATGGTACAAATACAATTATCCGCCATGCCGAAGAAAAAGACAAAGATGAAACTAATAGACGAAGAGAACGAAACCTTGAAAGAAAAGGAGAGAGTTCGGGTGGCGGCATATCGTGAAAAGAAGAAATTGGAAACGATTGATGAAAAAAACCCGATTGTAGAGGAACCTCAACCATCAAAAAGAGAATGGAAATTGGCAACACAATAGGCACGAATGCAAAAGCATCATCGTAAGACAGATTTAGATACCGTAGTTGGAGACACACCCTCTATGACAAGTGAATATGAAGGGACACCATTAAGCTCAAGCGAATATGGAGGGACACCATCTAGCACAAGTGAATATGGATGCAAACCATCTACTCCAAGTGAATATGGAGAGACACCATGTACCACAAGTGAATATTGTTGGACACCAACCAACACATCTCAAGTTGAGAGTACATCATCACTCGGATTTGATGAAGAAGGTATGCCATCATCCCCATGTGAACCTCAAGGTATGTCTTCTTCTCCACCCTTGATCGAAGGTACGCAATCTAGCCCACCTCAATTAAATATTGATGAAATTCCTAATGTTGAGATGTATGTACCTAGGAGAACACCACCTAGAATTTTGTGTAGAAAGCCAAACTATTTGATTAATATTGATGATGAGATTTTTCAGCACATGGAAGGTAAGATTTCAACACGCACTTGTAGAAGATATGTTGATAACATTTGGGAATGATTCTTTGAAAGGCTAGATGAGACTGCAAGATGTCAACTATTTGTTGAAATGATGTAGGGTGTAAAGTATAGGAACATCATGAAGACTCTTGGGTTGAGAACATCGAATGCATCGAGTGAAGACACTATTGTGAAGAATCTAATGGATGCTTATGAGAGTGTGGGTAAGACCTCACTCTCAAAGGATAGTAATGTCACCCGACGTGTCATTACATCGAATTTGGTAAGCTGTCAAACAAAGAGAGCTCATCTCATTAAAAAGACTACTGAAAAAATGGGAATTAGTAGAAAAACTTTATCAAGAGCCATTCAAAGGCGGCAAAAAGTTGAGGGCAATGATACAAATGAATTATGGGCATTCTTGGGGAGACTGTCACAAAAAGATAAAGAAGTTTTTGAAGCCTTGAGAAAACTAATTGAAGAGTATTGGAAGAATAACACAAGGCCATCTTAGAATCAAAGGGATGTGGTAAGAAGGAGAATCGGTAGTCGGAATCGTGAGCCACATCCAAAGCATTTTTTGGATATGACTCAAACCCAATTTTTTCAGAAATTTGAAAATGATTATCCTCAAATTAGTATTTCTCAAAGATTTTTTGAAATGCTTAAACCTTTTTATGTCAAGATAAATCACACATGCACTACTTGTTGTTGTAGACAACATATTGAATTTTCTAACCATTATGATGTTTATCGTTCTATATGTTTAGATTTGCATACTAACAATGTTTTGCAGGATTGTGGCATAGAAGCCCCACCAAAATCTTCAAGAGTGTTCTTATCAAAAAATTTATGTGAAATAGAGGATGGCTAGATATTCTATAGGACAACATGCTTGGATGGTTCATGCGAGCGTTGTGGTGGCTTCCAGCGTATGCCAGTATGTCAACATATGGAAAGCACAGATGAGTTGGGACAAAATCTAGTAGAGTTCGGGAAGTATAAAACAGTGGCATATGCTATAAAAGATGGGTCTCAAGCAAAAAGGTGTGATTTGGTTATTGAGAAGATTCTAGTGTACCAATTTATGACCACATTTCATGACAATATATTGTCTGAGTATGCAATGCATACCCATAAAGCCCGATGGTTGGACACACAGTTCAAGCTATGAAACGACACCTTTCCAGTTGGAAGAATAGTATTCATGGTTGACTTTGCGGAGAACTACACTCTATAGCCACAACATGAGGTGCAGTCACAGTATTACAACTCCACACAAGTTTCGATATTTGTGCACATAGCATTCATTCATGCATTTGATAGTACAGATGAGCAAAGGAAGGTATTGAGGGAATACCACTTTTACATTAGTGATGATCACACGCATTCTCCAGAGTTTGTGCAAGGTTTCTTCCAGATGTTCTATAGTGGTTTGGCTCATAGGGGCATAGAATATGATCAACATATAATACAGTCTGATAACTGTACAACACAATTCAAGAACTCGTGCATGTTCTACTGGTTGTACAGGATGCGTGTCATTACAGGTGTTCAACATATGTGAAACTTTTGTGAGGTCGGACATGGAAAGGGGGAGCATGATGGTGCAGGAGCATGCGTCAAAAGAGCATTAGCACAAGAAGAGTTAAAGTATAAAGATAGTGCAAAGTTGACAGATACAAAATCAATCGTCGAGTGGTGTAATGCTTTGATGGGTCCAGGTAATGAAGGTACGTCTTTAGTTCGTAGATTTTTTTGGTCGATGGATGATACTACATTGCACCATATGAAGATTGTTGTACACTAATAGGATCGAGTGAGGTACACTCTTTCCTTAGCTCAAATGCAAGTTCATGGAGTATCGATACATGAAAGATGGCATGATTTTGTTCTTCATGTACAATGCAAGCCTAGAATGATTGTGAGTCAGGGGAGTGGGTTGACAAATGGCTCACAAGTTACTTTAGCCCACTTCACATGTATCACCCTCCGATGGCATTGGAACTGAAACAGATGGAATCATCGATTGACTTTGACCACATATCAGATCTAGTTCAACTAGGTGATATATCTACTTTCTTAGTTGTTGAAATTCCATATCGTTATCCTACTTTGTACTGTATTCGTAATGTTGACAAATTTCAAGAGATTTTTTGCACATATCAATGCAGGGCATGTTTATGTAGTTATTGCATATGAAGACAATGAAGAGGGAACAAACTATTACTTGTGTCATTGTGTTGAGGCCAAAAATAAATTGGAGGCCCTAGTTATAGATGGAGAACACATTGAATACACAGGCTCAGTTGTGGTTACTGGAACATGGCTTAGAAGGTACCCACATTCAAGTGTTAAACATTGGCTATTTCAGGACTTTGACATGCATCGTAAGCTTCTTCATTACTCGAACCTTATCATGGCATCAAATGTTCATTTGACCAAATATGGGGGTAGACCTTTGAACAAGAAGTTGTGGAAGGTCCGTGAGTCTGACCATGAGGCAATACTTGACACAATAAAGAGTGGAGCAGAACCAAATGGTTCGTTGGATTAATTTGTAAGTATATTCACATTGGTTCTTATTAATTTATACTTGTATGCACATTAATTTGTTTTATGCCAATGCTATCATCTTATTTTACAGTGATTGGTGTCCCCTTGCAAAAAATGCAGATATATGAGCCATCCAAGAGAATGTCAGCTAGAAAAGCAATGCAACATCCTTATTTTGATGCCTGCATGCAACATCTGTAAGTGCCTTCCATCTATTTTTATTTCATTTCCATTTTGGATTCTCTTCCTTTTTCTCTTTTACTTTGTGTATTTGTAAGTAAACTACTAAAAATTGATTGATCTTTCGTTGTAGAAAATGTTGATTTAAGAGCCATCAAAGAGAATCTCAGCCAAAAAAGTAATGCAACATCCTTATTTTGATGATCTTGACAAATCTCAATTTTGATTTCAAGCCATTATAAAAGAGTGTGTGAAGCTTAGTGAGGGAATCTCAAGTTACTCATTTGAAGTTAACCTCATAATGAGCACCTATGATGTAGACATTTAAAGAGAATCTCGAATGTATGAGTGACATTGTAAAAGATCTGTGAGAACGAAGTGCTTGAGACATTGTAATAAGATTTACTTACATAATGAGATATACTCAAATATTGTAAGGTTGGAGTTCATGTTTGGTGTATTAGCACCTTGTTTTGTAAATTCCTTCAATAGGAAAATTTGCAAAATTTGGATTTTGAAATGTAAACAATGTGAAAAAGGTCATGTAAACAATTTGCAACATTTTTTCTGCAACTTGTGTGACCAAGCAGACTGTTTGAACACGTCTTAATAGGTATGTTTACACTAGGCATGGTCCTCTTTCACACCAAAACATGTAGAATCGCTCTGAGCTATGTTCCACCGGATCGATCCCTTAAGGGTCCAAAGTGCAAAATGGATGCCAAATTCAGCATGCTATTTCTTGGATACAGTGACACTTAAAAAATTCTCATCTAATCCTACAGGATCATTTGGGCCCCTCTAGAAAAACCTCTCTCAGTTTTGGCTATCTCGGAGTGGTTTTCTCGTGGCGGTGGATTTTCACTTGATGGAAAAAGTGTCAAATTCAAGTTGTGCAAAGTTGCAAAGTGGTGCAGCTTTCGCTCTGCAACTCATGTGACCAAACTAACTACTCTAATACATTCGAATAGGTATGTTTATGCTACACATGATCTTGTTTCACACTGAAACACGTGGAATCGCTCCGAGCTACGTTCCACCGGATCGATCCCTTAAGGGTCCAAAGTGCAAAATGGCTGCAAACTTCAACATGCTATTACTCAGATACTGTTATGTTTAGAAACTTCTCATCTAATCCTATAGGATCGCGTTGAGCCCCTCTACAAAAACCCCTCTTTATTTTGGCTATCTTGGAGTGGTTTTCCCGTGGTGGCGGATTTTCACTTGATGGAAAAAGCATCAAATACAAGTAGTGCAAAGTTGTAAAGTGGTGCAACTTTCATTCTGCAACTCGTGTGACCAAGCAGACTATTCCAACATGTCTGAATAGGTACTTTTATGCTAGGCATGGTCCTCTTTTGCACCGAAACATGTGGAATCGCTCTGAGCTATGTTCCACCAGATCAATCCCTTAAGGGTCCAAAGTGCAAAATGGCTGCAAACTTTAGCATGCTATTACTTGGATACCGTGACACTTAGAAACTTCTTGTCTAATCCTACAGGATCATGTTGGACCCCTCTAGAAAAAACTCTCTCGGTTTTGGCTATCTCGGAGTGGTTTTCTCGTGGCGACGGATTTTCACATGATGGAAAAAATGTCAATTTCAAGTTGTGCAAAGTTGCAAAGTGGTGCAACTTTCGCTCTGCAACTCGTATGACCAAATTAACTGCTCCAATGCATCCAAATAGGTATTTTTATGCTAGGCATGTTCTTCTTTCACACCGAAACACGTGGAATCGCTCTGAGCTACGTTCCACCGGATCGATCCCTTAAGGGTCGAAAGTGCAAAATGGCTGCAAACTTCAGCATGCTATTACTCGAATACCGTGATGCTTAGAAAATTATCATCTGATCCTATAGGATTGTGTTGAGCCCCTCTACAAAAACCTCTCTTGGTTTTGGCTATCTCAGAGTGGTTTTCCTGTGGTGGCGGATTTTCATTTGATGGAAAAAGCATCAAATGCAAGCAATGCAAAGTTGCAAAGTGGTGCAAGTTTCGTTCTGCAACTTGTGTGACCAAGCAGATTGTTCCAATACATCCGAATAGGTATGTTTATGCTAGGCATGGTCCTCTTTCACATCGAAACACGTGGAATCACTCTAAGCTATGTTCCACCGGATCGATCCCTTAAGGGTCCAAAGTGCAAAATGGTTGCAAACTTCAGCATGCTATTACTTGGATACCATAACACTTAGAAAATTCTCATCTGATCCTACAGGAAGGCGTTGGGCCCCTCTAGAAAAAAATCTCTCGGTTTTGTCTATCCCAAAGTGGTTTTCTCGTGGCCGTGGATTTTCACTTGATGGAAAAAGTGTCAAATTCAAGTTCTGCAAAGTTGCAAAGTGGTGCAACTTTCGCTTTGCAACTCATATGACCAAACTAATTGCTCCAACACATCTGAATAGGTATTTTTATGCTAGGCATGGTCTTGTTTCACACTGAAACATGTGGAATCGCTTTGAGCTATGTTCCACCGAATCAATCCCTTAAGGGTCCAAAGTACAAAATGGCTGCAAAATTCAGCATGCTATTACTCAGATACCATGATGCTTAGAAACTTCTCATCTAATCCTATAGGATCAAGTTGAGCCCCTCTACAAAAACCTCTCTTGGTTTTGGCTATCTCAGAGTGGATTTCCCATGGTGGCGGATTTTCACTTGATGGAAAAAGCATCAAATGCAAGTAGTGCAAAGTTGCAAAGTGGTGCAACTTTCATCCTGCAACTTGCGTGACAAAGTGGACTGTTCCAACACATCCAAATAGGTATTTTTACATTAGGCATAGTCCTCATTCACACTGAAACACATGGAATTGCTCTAAGCTATGTTCCATCGGATCAATCCCTTAGGTTGGAGGAGTCTAAAGTTGCAAATTTGTAAGTTGCTTAAAGTAACAAATTTGAAATGCAACGGTTACTTGTTTTGAAAGTTGGTTTTTAGTTAGTTGAGGGTGTGGATCATTTAGAGAAGGGTGTAAAACAATATGTAAAGCCTGGAGAGGCTCGAATGGAGGTTGTTGATGAACTTTTGAAGAAGATCTAATAAGAATTATTCACACAGTTCTCTATTTTTTAGATTTTTTATACAAACTTATTGATCCCGTACTTGGTACAACCTCTAGCTTCATGTATGGTCCCAAGGCTAACATGGATTGAAAGAGGGTTGAGTTCACAAGAACCCATCTCTCATGATAATGAATGGCCCACTTAGCACTCATTGCATCTAGTTGATGCTCACAGAGGTGAGGCACTAGGCCTTCTCGGGAGGTCACCCATCCCAATACTACTCTAGCTCAAGCACTTAACCATGAAGTTTTTTCCCCAAGGTTAAGCCCACTTAGCTTGCAACCCCATTTGCAAAACCTTCAGCAAGTGTTGAGCCTTATGAAACATTCATTATAGATCCCCTTTAGCTCATCAATTGATAAGTAGGAGGTATTTTCTATAATGTGTCAAATTGTGATATTGCTATCAAGATTCAATTGTGTAGTTTTCGAGTATAAAAGAGAATAAGAAGGGAAGATCAAGGTAATCAATTTGCAGACTTATTTTTATTATTGAATTACCTAGTGTGGGATTGGTCTATATGAGCAAAAAATTATAATATGGGAGTATATGTTTCAAGCATATAATCCAGAAAGGACTCAAAGTAAGATGCATGAGTACAAAGTATCGATCAGGAAAGGCATCCCAATTCTCAAGGCCTATATATCAATGATAGGAAGATTCATATTCAAAGCTAGCACATGATTTTAATTGATTAATTAGAAACAACTATTATATTTATTTATCAAATTTCCATTATCAAATTAATATTTGAATTAGATTTCATATTCAGAATTTATTTCATTTATAATTTGGGGACTTCGTTATCTATCTTAATAATATTGGATGACAACCTTTGTCAATCTAATAAGAAAAAAATCAAAAATCTATTGATCTAAAGCTCGAGTCATTATAGTGGTATTAGAGCGAATGAACCTGCTAGCCTTTGGGTATTGTAACAAATTGACTTTCCATTGGAAGCATGGCAACCGATGATAGTGGTTGGCAAGATTACTTTATGAATCAGGTAGTAAGCTTAGTAGTTTATCTTAAAGGAATGCCATTATGGTCACATTGAAAAGAATAGAAGAATGTTTAAGCTTTATTGAGCAGTCATTTGTATTATTAGATATAGCTCTAGCTTCTACAATATTGCACATGATTGCAGACAGTTTCAAAGATCTAGATGACATCAATAGTTCGCATTACTCAAGAAGGATGAACATCTTAAAGACATTTGCAGAAATTGGGACAAGTAACCTTCTTGTGAACTTAGGGTTGCAATATTTGATATACAACATGTTCCACCATTTCTTTAGTAGGATCAAGATCACACATAATGAAGGTGTGTTTGTAGCCATGAAAGATTATGGTTCGAACTATCCAGAAGAGTGATGTTTTATCTCGACCAACCATATCTATACTATGGTTTATTTGGAAACAAGGATGTGTTCTCTCTTCATCGACATATACATTATTCCTCGATGTGTTCACACCAGTGTTACAAGACTTGGACTCGCCTCAGACTTGACAAGACAATTTTTGACTTAGACTCGGGCTCAGAGCCCAGACTCGACAAATAGAAAAACCTAAGAAATTCAAAGATTTTTAAGCATTTAAAACTTGTTTCATGCACCCTTTAATAAATAAACCTTAAAGACACAATAGCATCATCAAATAGAAATTACTATGATCCCATACACAAACATACATCAATCACATAAGTATAAGCACAAATTTTAGCTGAAGGAAATAACACATTTAGATATATAAATATTGTGATATTGCTATCAGGATTCAATCGTGTAGTTTTACAAGTCAAACTCATTGAACCATGATTCATGAGTAGTGGTTCACAAGAACCCATCTCTCATGATAATGAATGGTTCATAAGGAGGAAGATAAATCTTCATACATTTCTTCTATCACAAATGAGATAAGTGTTTGGTTTCATGAAGGTCATGAGACAACCATTAATGGGGAGTGGATACATGAAGAACCGATGGAGAATGATAATGCCTTCAAACCTGCTATAAAGGATAAATTTTTTCGTTTCAATGATGCAAGAGGTTTTTGGTTTGACTACCAAAACGAGCCTATGAAGAATGTATGTGAAACTCCTTTTGACCTTGAGGGTGTTCTTACTCCATCTCAAGGATCATGCATTGAGGATTACATAGATCAATGCTACGGCTAACCAATTAATAATTATACACGTGAATAAGTCAAACATGTACATGTCAATAAGGGAAGTACAAGTACTCAAAAACATGTAAGCCTCAAAAAGTATACACATGAATACATAGTATACACAAATTAAAACAAAGTATATGCACGAATACAAGGTATACGCATGAAAACACGTACGCCACAAAGTATAAATTCGAACGCACGTAAGTCACAAAGTATACATGTAAGTTGTAAAGTATACACTTGAATACACATAACTCATATCTATTGAACCATCAATTTAGAATGCAAATATGGATAGGCATCGATAAAAGATATTTGTATTAACCAAATAGCCATGTAGGCATACATCAATAAATGTTGATATAAGTATCAAATATATGTACAAAATAGCCATATAGGCTTATGAGAATGCCATATAGGCATACAATGTCAAATATGTTCAATAAAAAATATGTACAAAACTGCCATGTAGGCATACAACAAAGGGCTCTGGAATCAAAAGTCATTGCTCTCCATGCCTTGGAAATAAAATATTTCCCTTTCCTTTTCGATCGGATGGCAATAGGTCTGTCACTCATTTTTGTTGTGCTTGTGGAGTGCTCCTACTGCTCCTCCTAGGGTTTAGTTCATGGTGAATTTTTAACTGTTACAATAAGAAGTAAAGACATGAATATATAGAAATTACATTATAAAAAATGATATATTTGACAAAATAATCACTTACATCCATCTCACGATCTCTCTCCATGAGGGAAATATTCTCACGCCCATGCTCACGCTTGCTCAAGCCTTGTATAAACCATACAAATAGAAATTAAACTACGTGAATCAATAATGGTTTGATTTTTCACTAACTAACATCTATAACAACAAATGTAAATTGAAATTTACTAATTTTCCTCATACCTCTTCTATTAGAGCCATCGAGGATTGTAGAGAAGATGTCACACCGATATCCATTGCCCTCGTCACATTCGGAGGTGTATCATCCCGCAACAACTGAAAATAAAACAACAAATTATTCAACGTAATCAACGATGTGCATATAAACTACATAAATCTATTAAGTACTTGATTCATTACTTAAACTCTTTATTCTATTACCTACGTGAAGGTTTGAGTAAATAAGCCACCACTGGGAAGTGTTCCATCAAAACCTCTAGAATATTAGTCTGTTCAACATCCAAAATCGCATATTAAATTACCATTTGTAAAACAATGCTATTAACATGCAATAAATTTATAATTGTTTACTAGTTACATATCCTAGTGATAGGTGTACTGCAAAAATAGGTTGGTGGGGGGGCGGTGTATCCAGTCTCAACACTATGGCCCTCCAATTTTATTAAAATCATAAAAAAAAATTAGTTAATCTTGCATTTCAAAATCAAAATTTAATAAATTAAATTCAATGAACACGTGCACTAACTTTTACTTGACTATCAATGTCATATGCCTCATGCAAAATGTCAACTGCCCTCTCCATCTCCATAGCTGCAGATGGATCCTGCGTACTAGTCTCCTGAGTGTCAGTGGGGTCATATGAACAAGTAGCCCCGCAAGATTGACACACATGGGTTCAAAGGCCACCACTCAAAGACTCCCCTAGATGGCGTTGTAGAATAGGGCTAGTATGATGGATGACACTCTGGGTCAAAGTGCTAATTGCCTACAATGTCTCTACGTCAGCACTTTCCTTCACGATGAAAGGCATAACAACGTGCTCACGAGGTGGCCTAGCCAGAGCTCGTCTACCTTGCCGCGTAGGATCCATCTGTGCACCAGGTCTATCCTGAGCTGACCCCCCACCTCTCCCCTAGAAATCCCTCATATCAAAATAATTTGGGATTTTGTTCAATATGAATTCACTATATAGTTTCCTAAGGAAATATTGTGGGACCTCGCAATTGTTGCACGGTGGGTAATCGAAGACCATGTACCACCTATCATAAAACCGGTCCCTAATCTGTTGGTGGTGGCACCAATGGATAGGAAACCTCCTCGCATTGAGGGTAAGATTTTGATTTATGCATGGGTCGGTGAATAATGAGCACAAATCACCTTTTGTAATTTTTAAATCCTTCACATCTTTGTATGATAGTTTATTTGCATAATAATCCCTAGCCGCTTGCCTCCTATCTTGCCATCTAGTTATTTGTTTGCTAATTGAATCTAAATTTTTTGACATATCTTTCAATGAATTTTGTAGGGCCATTCTTTCTACGGTTGAACCATTTGGATCAATCAACTTACTGATCAAATCCTCAATTTTTTTTTTGTTGTTCTCAATTTAACTCATTAAATTTTGTTGAGTGTCAGGAGGGGATTGAGTGATTGGTGGAGGAGGTTGATGTTGTGGTTGATTTTGATCTTGAGGATTTGGTTGGTCTTCCTATTGAGGATTTGGTCGGTCTTCCTGTTGAGGATTTTGAGGGTTTGCAGGTTGATTTGCATCTCCTAAAAATTCAAACAAATAGATATCAAATTCAACCTAAAACTAACAAATTCAACGTAAAACTAACTAATTCAAAATAAAAACCATAGAATCCTTAGCTATCATAGATCCTCATTGTCGTGGTGCCATCGTTGCAAATAAATAGGGATTTTTGGTGATATTTGTTGAATTTCTCCTCCTAGAACACGAGTGCAAAATTGTGGGGGTTTTGGCCGCGACTGCAAAAAAAAAAACAGTCGAAATGCTAATGAAAGATTTGCATTTCTTTTTTTTCTTTTAACAATCAATAACACTCTCGCGTTATTGGTTTGTAGTTTCCAAGCCTTAGGCTTGACATAACGAGCCATAATGCGAGCGCGTTATAACGCACTCACGTTATGGATTTTCAAATGTTGTTTTAGAGGGTTTCCACAGAATTGCTACCCATTTCCATGCACCCGCCCATTTCCTACGAGAGGAAAATAAGATAAACATAGAAGTTATTATATAATTTCATTAATGACAATTCAAATGACAAGCAAGTATATAATAAAAAATGTAAATGAGTGAGTGCGAAAATATATACTATGTGTGTGTCCAAGCCAAATGAAATGGCCCTAAGGGTGCTACCAGTCACCCGTGTGAGCTCCTCCTCAGACATCAACTGTTAAATACACCATGTAAATAAATATTAGTACTTGATACTATCTCTTATTAATATTCATTTAAAAACAAATGCAAGTTATGAATTTACAACTTAAATCTTACATGTGTCACTATTCCAACATCCCCCTCTCTAGCAGGAGAGGACTCTATAGGGTGCACTCCACTCCCCTGCGACTAATCTATAATGTCCACATCATGGAGGTCATAATTAGAAGTGTCCAAGGGATGTTCAACGGGCTGTACAAGAAGACCCAAGCATATCTGGCGGCACATAGTGCAAGTATGTGGCACACAAATATGTGGACCTGAGGAGGATGATGCAACAGCACTCAAGCCTTCACCAACATCACCAGAATGTGGCTAAGCTACTGTAGAAGCATGCGAAACCAAATGACCACTCAAAGAGTGAATAGCCTGAATAGTCTGTGTGGTTGCATCCTAGATAATCTGTGGATGATATATTGGAGGTGGTGAATGAAGGGGAGGAAGGGGAACATTTGGGCACGAGACTACTCTAACTACCCTTGGTCTATCCTATGGCATACCTCCACCGACGCCCTGGAAGGGTTTAATGTCAAAGTAATTGACATGATGCCCTAATAAAAACTCAACATATAATTTTTTAATAAAGTAAAATGGTATATCAGAATTGTTGTTTGGTGGTTTATCAAAAACCATACACCAACGATCCCAAAAGTTATTTACAATGTCCCTATTCATGCACCATTTTATAGAAAGTTTTGTTTTATTAACATTCACTGGCAAACCGGTGCAGGGGTTAATGAATAAAGAGGCTATTTGGGCTTTGGTTATTTGGAGATCTTTCACATCATCGTAAGACAATCCACATGCATAATATTCCCTCATGTCTTCTCGCCATGAATGAAAGGCATTATGTTGGGTGGAGAGGGTTTCTATATTATTAATTATTTCCTTCAATGTGTTTTCCATATCTCTCAATCGAGGGATTGCCTTATAAACTTCACAAATGCCCCTCAATTGCCCCAAATTTTCACCAATTAAGTCTTCAATTGGTGGTTGCGAAGCATTTGGCTGTGGAGGTGGTGGAGCATTTGGCATTTGTGCATTTTCATTCTCAGCCATAATACCTGATTAAAGTTAAAAACCAATTAATCTAATTAAAATTACACAATATAAATGAAATTATTGTAAAAAAACCCTAGTTTTTAATAAAATCCAAAAAAACCTTGCTTTTTCACAAAAATCCATAACAAACTCTAGTTTTTGATAAAAATACATCAACAACACTAGTTTTTAATCAAAATCCATTTAAAAACATTAATTTTTAATAAATATTCATTATAAACTCTAGTTTTTAATAAAAATCAATAAAAAACCCTATTTTTTAAAAAAAAATCGTAAAACCTACTTAAAATTATAAGAATCTAATTGAAAAATTGATTAAAACATAAAAAAACCAATAACTTACCTTTCAAATCAGATTTTTCATGAAATCGGATATCGGATTTCTTCTTCTCCCTGTGCGCCCACGTCTAGATTGTGTGAAACGACTTTTAATAGTCGGGTTTTTTTATTTATACAGGATTTTCAAATCGGATATCCAATTTGCAAAAGTAGGTTTGGGCATTGCTTTGGAGCAATGTACTGACACCCGAACCTGAAAAAAGTCAACTCGACATTTCTGCATTTTTGAGTTGATCCAAAACGTGATTTTTTTCCCATTGCCACTTTTTGGACCCTCATGATCCTACACATACCCACTAAGAGGTTTAGACTTCTTTGAAGGAGCTCCAATAATGAGAGGAGGCATAGTTTGAGATTGAGGAACATGAGGAGGATAGATGAACAATTATGGTTGAGGAAAACTAGGAGGATAAATAATCAATTGTGGTTCTGTAATTTCAATTGAGTTGACTAGTTTTTGATAATATTTTATCAATGGGGGAGCCAATGTGAGATTTGAATCCTCATCTATGCAATCCACCTTACTATCATTTGAAGGAGGAATCGGTAAACTAGTGTTAGGAAAGGTATTAATGATTGCATCCTCTTGTGCCAATATATCCTCGCAAGCAGTGAGGGCATTGGGAGAGGGACAAACATAAGTCTTATGATTACTTATAAAATGAATATTAGGTTAAGTGAAGTAAGAAATGTATCAATGATTGTAATCTTTTGCACCACGATGTTCTCATTGGTAGGAAAACCCTTGGTCAATCGAACGTATGTCAATATTTTTTTTGAAAATAAAACATATTTTTATGTCATTTTTTAGGGGTAATACAATGAATAAGGTGAATTATGGCCAAAATTGATGTAGAGAAAGAACCTTCTTAGTCTTACAACTCAAAATGATAAGATGTTCCTATACAATCTCCATTGTTGGTCTAGGTGAGACAACTTTTAATGGGTTAAGGACAGACCTACATAGATTGTTTCAAACCCTCCATCACTAACTTGGAGGCCTCATTACAACATTTCAAATTTTTTTCCATCAGGTATTCAATTCTAAGACTCATAAACAAACCCTAACTTGCTTGGGTTCCAAAACTTACCCAATGACTCTATAACTAGTCCCCTTGGGAAAACCAAAAGAAAAATTGTCTAAACCTTCAAGAGTGCTCTAAAATCCTTTGAAAAGGTCTTTAGGACCCTCTAAGACCCCTTCCAAAAAAGGGATATGCACAAACAACACTTTTCGACTTAGATTTGTTCAATTTTCAATTGCTGCCCCAACACTATAAAAAACAATCCTCTTGGGACAGTCATAAAATGACTTATATTAACCCTTCAAAAATGCTCAAAAACCCAAGATACATGTTTGAAAGACCTCTCCAAACGTGCCTCTACTACTTTAAATGAAAAAAAAACAAAAAACAAACCTTGGTTCATCAACTCTTCCTTGCCTTTTGTTGCTACACAGTTTGATACATCAAATATCAAAATTTTCTAGTGAATCATGGCACATGCAAAACTCCACTTGGGACCCTAAAAATTTGAGAAATGATAAGAAACATATTTACAGACCTTCCCACCAATTTTTGTGATTACCCAGTCGTGGAAGGTCAAGTTACACCATTTTCCTCCTCACTAGTTACCTTAGGTAGGGTTTTGGCTGTTTTTAGTAAAAATGTAATAACTTTCTTAATACTCAATGAAAATTGATGAAAATAAAATATAATGAAATTATATTCATGTTCAAAAACACTCCAATTGGTTTCATGTCTATATGTGGTCCATAAAATTCATACCAAATGAAAGAACAGGTCAGAACATGAGAAAATGCACAAAAAATGCTTGTTTTCATTTACCAAATCTTCAACCACAATACCTTCAACCCTTGGGTCATGCATAGAAATAATATTTATGCTTTTACAAATAATAAAAAACTCCAAGCTAACCCTCAACCAACTACTAACAAATTTTCAAAAAGTTGACATTACAATAAAAAAATTTGTCATTGACAACATTAACAACAATTGAGCAATTTTTGCAAGTTTTACACAAATGACACAAAACTTTGCAAAATGACCCGAAATGATGAAATTGGTCAAAAATGACCTTATTAACATGAAAAAACACAAAACAAGACAAAAATTCAAACTTTCCCTCCTATAGGCATCGGGTCCTGAGGGTACTCCTGCACAAAAAATGATGATGTATAACAAATTCTAAAAGTTTAAGGATAAACTGCCAAAAACAAAAACTTGATTTGAACAGAGGTCATAGAATAGGCTCTCACACAAAAATTTAAGGTCAAATAGATTTATTAGGGGCATTGGTACCCTAGACCCAAAATGTGAAAATTTCAAGTTTCAGATAATACAATATAAATCATATTATATATGTCATTTTTTGTGAATACCCAAGTCTGAGAACTAACGGAGCCCAAAAAAATTAATATGCCATAATTTGACTATTAGTAGCACATATAGGAATGAATGAGGTATTATAAGCATTCAACGTAGTCAATGGATGAAATAAACTACAAAAATGAGTTACCCTAGGAGGTATGAGGTTCTGATGAAATTTATAAGCTAAAGAAACTATGGGAAAATGTCTTTAAGTTTATATTTTTTCAAGGAAAAATTACTCTAAGTTATCTATTTTTCAAAGTAAACATGTAAAATTTGCAAATTTAAATGAAGTAACTCACATATAAGCCCTAATCAAGCAATATTAGATCTAAAATAATGCAATTAAAGCCAAATATTTTATAATTTTGATCTAAATTGAATTCACCAAGGTGTTTAATGTTGAATGAACAAAGAATGCAACTATTTAATTTTGACAATGAAACAAATGCAAGTCAATGACAAGACATTCAAATAGCCTAGGCTTTTTTTTAATCAATTTTTAGAATTTATGTTTTAAAAATCAAGAATTCCAAGTGTAAGAAAGGTTGGGTTAACCAAAATGTAAAGTACAAATAGAGATCTTAGATCCAACAAGTAGATTAAATAGGATCAACATATTTTCTTTAACTCCATATTCAAACATAAACCATCTAAGGTTTGATGATTGGCTAGTTACTGCAAGGGAGATAAAATCAACTAGGTTTTGATGATTGGTTATCTACCATAAGGGAGAGCCAATATGCTAGGGTTTGGTTCATTTGTGTTGTAAAAAAGATAAATTTTGACGTGTATTTTAACAAGACTATTTAACATAAACCCTGGATCTAAAATATAATTTACACATGAACGAAAATCGAAACTAAGAAAAAAATTATAGATCTAGAGAAAATAGAGATAGAGAGGAACCTAGACATGAAAATTGAGCCTAAGTTTGAGGGTCAAGGGTGTGATCACCCTAGACTAGAAGGGATGTTTTTCTAGGATTTGCAAAACTCTAGTGATGTGTTACAATTTACTTTGTATTTCCTATGACCTACTACTGATGAAACTTTGTGTTCAACCTACACACATGAAAAGAGGGGTAAAGGTTGTTTTGTATAGGGCCTTACCTAATTCAAACCTTATTTTGGTGTTTCCACCTCCACATATAATAAATGATGATGGTAGAGAGGGCTTACCACAAGAAGTTATAAAATATATTAGATGATGGAGGATGGGATATAGATGAAGGAGAAGGTTGGAAACCTAAACCCATTTTAGCAAGGCATGGTGTAGACTTCACATGACCCTCAACTCCTGGTTTCATGTTGTCATCATATCGAATTTTAGAAAGAACTTTAAATCTAAGCTCATAACACTTTTCCAACTCATTTTTTTGTTTTTTCCTGGGATATGTCCACTTTGAAAATTAGTAAAAAATAATATATTCATTAAAAAATCAGTAGAAATATCAAACATTAACTATATGGTGTTAGCTAATTTCTCACCAAAGCAATTTTTCAAATACTAATTTTTTTTAACATTTTAAAGGTAGCACACCAAACACTATGTTATGTTCTTTTAACACAAACATGAGCACTTTGTGTGCTCCCCCTTTTTGAACCCTTTAATCTCTACCATTTTCAAAAAAATAGTTTAGAAAGTAGATTTAGAGCACTACGACTCTTGTTTTTGTCGTGACTTCAAGTTTTGAGTGTAACTATCTTCAATTTCTCATCCAATATCAATCTTCTTTTATTTCTGAAAAATTGTGGCTATTTAAGACCCTTTTTCGTCCTTCATTTCCATGCATTTACCCTTCACAGTGATTGGAAATATTTTTGAAGAATTCGCTAGTTAGGGTGTATTCTCTTTAGACAAGCCCTTAAGATACCGATTTAATGGCTAAATTTAGAAAAGTTTAAAAGAGACATGAACATGCAAAGAATGTCCTAGATATTGATATATACATGTAGTGCATTAGAATGAATGCTCAAACGATATTGTTATGATGGCCTTTTATGATTTCTAGGTGCTAGATGTGAGATGGTCTATTGTGTAAAAGTAAACTAGGGCTATTCCTTAAAAGCCATTCCAAAGACGACAAATATAACATATTACACTTTTGAGTAGGCATTTAATTAATAGTAGAAAGAGTTAAGGTAGCCTCAAATTTGAAATTGAAATTGAGAACTTTCAATTCATTTTCATAAATTGCATAATTAACTCAAAATAATTTTTCAAATTACAAATTTCAATTATATAACAATTAAAAAAAGAAAAGAAAAGGTTAGCCAATAAAAATCAATACAAATACAATCAAACAAAACTTAAATTATATACAACTCTAAATGTAAATTAGACCACTTAATGCATTCATTCCTACACTAACAAACTATAAATAAATAGAAAACTAAACTTACAAGTGTATGATATAAGGAAGAGAGGCCAATAATCGCGGGCTAACTTTGTCAACATGTAGCAATTGACTGGAAAATCATCTTCATTTTATTTTTTTAAATTACCCCCCTTAGATCATAGCGAAACACAAAAACTACAAGTTCATTGAAATTTTTAAAAAAATATTGAAAGAAAAAAAACACAAAAAACCATTGTCTTTTCAGTTTCCTTTTATGTTAGCGAAACGAAAATTATTTGTTTATAACTCTCTGGTGCAGAGTTTTGAATTTTTTCCCTCCTGATTTGGAAAAGAAGTCATAAGTTTTTCGACTGTGTTAAAGCTTCTGATAAGCATTCTATGCGCTTACTTTTCAAGTTCACCAATGGGAATAATAAGTTCAACTTCTCCACAATGCTTAATACTCTTGATGGAGTATTATTCAGAGAAAAATCACAGAAAAACATACAACGCAGCCATATTTCTAGTACCGTTAGCACACAAATCAACTCATGGTCTTGTGAAAAGAAAAATGTGTTCTCGTCGACTGCAACGATACGAGAATGTGTTGAACAAGGAAAACCTGAACAAGCTCTTGAACTTTACGTCCAAATGCAAAAGGAAGTCACGCTCTCAGATAAACAAAATCTGGTTTTTCCTTGTGTTCTCAAGGCATGTGCGAAGTTGTCGGCTTTAAAACTCGGTAAGGAGATCCATGGCTACATTATCAGAAGTGGTTTGGAATCGGATTTTTCGGTAGCCAATTCTCTTGTTTTTATGTATGCAAAATGTCGGAGTTTAGAGGGTGCACGTGAACTGTTTGACAAAATGTCTGTAAAAGAGAGGTCTTCATGGGTTGCTGTGATTGTGGGTTATTCCCAAATTGGGAATCGTGATGAGTCTATGGATTTGTTGCATCAAATGCAAATTTCAGGTATGAAGTTTGACCTGATATCTTGGACAGCAATGATTTCTGGGTTTGTTCACAATGGACATGATGTGGAAGCCCTAAAGCTTTTCCATCGAATGCAGCTTTCAGGTGTGCGACCAAATTCTTTTACGGTTTCAAGTATTCTTCCAGCATGTTACCACTTGGCTAGTGTACAAAAGGGGAGGCAAATTCATGGTTTTATAATTAGAACTGGAATTGATAAAGATGTTTTTGTGGGGAGCACTCTTGTCGACATGTATGTTAAATGCCATTGTGTTGCGGATGCAAGGATTTTCTTCGAGAAAATGCCTAAAAGAAGTGTGGTCTCCTGGAATGCAATGATTGCAGGCTATGTACAAGAGGGTAGTTGTGATTTAGCCTTGAGACTCCTTAATGAAATGCAATTGTCAGGACTGAAACCTAATTCGTTTACCATTGCTAGCGTACTACCAGCATGTGCGAACTCAGTGTGTTTGAAACTTGGCAAGGAAGTTCATCAGTACATAATCAAAAATAAAGCTGAGCAAAATGTTTTTGTGGAGACTGCCCTTGTAGATATGTATGCAAAGTGTGGGAATATGAAAAAGGCACACCATGTATTTGACAAAATGGTCGAAAAGAATGTGGTTTCATGGAATGTGATGATTGCAGGCTATGCCCAGAATGGACATGGTAACGAGGCTTTGAAACTCTTTCAAGAAATGCAAATATCAGGCATGAAACCCAATTTAATCACGACGGCAAGCATTCTTCCTGCCTGTGCTCACATGGCAGCTTTGCAACAGGGCATAGAAATTCAGAATTATATCATTCAAAACGGATACAGCTCAAATTGCCTCGTAGGAAGTGCTCTAATAGATATGTATGCAAAATGTGGAAACATAAAGAATGCCCGCAGAGTCTTTGACAAAATGCCAACAAGATGTGTAGGCTTTTGGAATGCAATGATCACAGCATATGCCTTGCACGGAAGGGGTGAAGATTCTTTAGCTATATTTTACCAAATGCTACAGACTGCTTTAATGCCAGATCATATCACTTTCACTGGTGTTCTGTCTGCATGCACCCATGCAGGAATGGTCTGTGAAGGCATGGAATTATTTGATTGCATGAACCGAGTTTATCACATCGCACCCCGTGCAGAACATTATGCATGTGTAGTTGACCTTCTTGGCCGTGCTGGACGCCTTGATGAAGCTTGTAGCATTATCAACAGCATGCCATTTCAACCTACAGCTAGTATATGCGGTGCTTTGCTTGCTTCTTGCAGAACTCACTGCAATGTGGAGATTGGAGAACTGATGGCAGAGCATCTTTTTAAGTTGGAGCCTGAAAATTCTGGAAATTACATATTGCTTTCAAGGATCTATTCTGCAACTTGTAGGTGGGATGATGCAGAAAGGGTTAGGAAGATGATGAGAGACAGAGGGGTGAGAAAGAACCTGGGATGCAGTTGGATTGAGATTGACAATAGCATGCACACATTTGCAGTAGGAAATGAATCACATCCAGAAATTGGGAAATTTTCTGGGACTCTAAAGAGCTTGGCAGACCAAATGAAGGAGGCAGGGTCTGCGCCTGAGTAAAATTTTGTGGTCCATGATGTGGAGGAGGAATGAGTTCTGCGGTCACAGTAAAAATCTAGCCACTATTTTTTGGCTTAGCATCACCTTATCTGGCACACCTCTCGGAATCATCAAGAATCTACGTGTGTGTGGGGATTATCATACTGCAACTAAGTAGTCTCAAAGATTGTTGTTTGAGAGATTATTAGGAAGGATTCCAAACGTTATGATCATCACGAGGATGGGAAATGTTCTTGTGGGGGTTATTGGTAATGGTAATTAGATCAAACAGAAAAGAGAAGTCCAGCACACGAGCCTACATGCTCAAATATCTTATGTACCTAGCTGTGACCAAGGAATATGTCAAGATTCTGTTTATTATTTCCTTCTGTGTTCTCATCGACTGTAGCGATAGGAGAATGTCGAGGAGAACCTGAACAAGCTCTTGAACTTTATGTCCAGATGCAAGAGGTAGGTACTCTCTCAGATAAACAAAATCTAGTTTTTCCTTGTGTTGTCAAGGCATGTGCGAAGTGGTTAGGTTTACAACTTGGTAAAGAGATCCATGGCTAAATTATCAGAAGTGTCTTTGAATCCGATTTTTTGGTGTCCAATTCTCTTGTTTTTATGTATGTGAAATGTCAGTTTAGAGGATGAACGCGAACTGTTTGACAAAATGTCTGTAAAAGAGACGGTTTCATGGTTTGTTGTGAATGCGGTTTATTCTCAAATTGGGTATCGTATGAGTCTTTGGGTTTGTTGTATCAAATGCAAATGGCAGGTGTGAAGTTTGACTTGATCTCTTGGACAGCCATGATTTCTGGGTTTGTTCAGAATGGACATGATGTGGAAACCCTAAAGCTTTTCCATCGAATTCAGCTTTCAGGTGTGACCAAATTCTCTTAACAGTTTCAAGTATTTTTCAGCATGTTACCACTTGGGTAGTGTACAAAAGGGGAGGCAAATTCATAGTTTTATTACTAGAACTGGAATTGATAAAGATGTTTTTGTGGGGAGTAGTCTTGTGGACATGTATGTTAAATGCCATTGTGTTGCAGATGCAAGGATTTTCTTCGAAAAAATGCCTAAAAGATCTGTGTTCTCCTGGAATGCAATGATTGCATGCTATGCACAAGAGGGCAGTTGTGATTTCATCTTGAGATTCCTTAATGAAATGCAATTGTCAGGACTGAAACCTAATTCGTTTACCATTGCTAACATACTAATAGCATCTGCCAATTCAGTGTGTTTGAAACATGGCAAGGAAATTCATCAGTACATAATCAAAAATAAAGTTGAGAAAAATGTTTTTGTGGAGATTGCCCTTGTGGATATGTATACAAAGTGTGGGAATATAAAGTAGGCATGCCATGCATTTGACAAAATGTTCACAAAAAATGTGGTTTAATGGAATTTGATGATTGCAGGCTATTCCCAGAATGGACATGGTAATGAGGCTTTGAAACTCTTTCATGAAATGCAAATATCAGAAATGAAACCCAATGTGCTCACATGGCAGCTTTGCAGCAAGGCAAAAAAAATCACAATTATATTATTCAAAATGGACATAGCTCAAATTCCCTCGCAGGAATTGCTCTAATAGATATGTATGCAAAATTTGGAGATATAAAGGATGCCCAGGGAGTCTTTGACAAAATGCCAACAAGATGTGTAGACTTTTGGAATGCAATGATCACAGCATATGCCTTGTACGGAAGGGATGAAGATTCTTTAGCTATATTCAACCAAATGCAACAGACAGCTTTAATGCCAGACCATATCACTTTGACTGGTGTTTTCTCTGCATGCACCCATGCAGAAATGGTCTGTGAAGGCATGGAATCATTCTATTGTGCGAACCAAGTTTATCACATTGCACCCTGTGCAGAACATTATGCATGTGTGGTTGACCTTCTTGACTGTGCTGGATGCCTTGACCAAACATGTGGCGTTATCGTCAGCATGCCAATTGAACCTTCAGCTAGTATATGTGGTGCTTTGCTTGCTTCCTGCAAAACTCATGGCAATGTGGAGATTAGAGAACATATGGCACAGCGTCATTTTAAGTTGGAGCCTGAAAATTCTGGAAATTACATATTGCTTTCAAGCTTCTATTCTGCAATTTGCAGGTGGGATGATGCAAAAAGGGTTAGGAAGATGATGAGAGACATAGGGTGAGAAAGAACCTAGGATACAGTTGGATTGAGATTGACAATAGCATGTACACATTTGCAATAGGAAATGAATCCCATCCAGAAATGGTGAAATTTTCTGGGAATCTAAAGAGCTTGGCAGACCAAACGAATGAGGCAGGGTATGTGCCTGAGTAAAATTTTATGCTTCATAATGTGAGAATGACTCTTTCAATTTCTTCTTAATTGTCTTTGTTGCTTTAGTAGTGAGAATCTATGTTACATGTGAATCCTTAATCCACTAATCCATTAGAAGAATTCTTAATGCTTCTAAATATTTTTGAACAAGTCGGTGTATCCCAAATAAGCCTTGGGGATTCCTTCCTTGTGAGCTATTGATTTTGGATTTTGGTTTCAAATTATTGGCTATAATTTTTTATTGGATTAGAAAACTTTGACCTAATGATGGAAAGACCTTCGAAAGGTTGTGCAAAAGGTCGAAGGCTAAAATTGGAAGTTTGGTAGCTAGTCAATTATTCTCAAATACACGAGGCTAGAACTATTTGGTAAACTAATTTGGACCATATTATCGAAAGAAAATATGATGTCTATAGGAAAAGGTTTAAGGTTTTTAGAAACAATAAAATTCTTTAAAATAACAAACTTAAAGAAAAGCACCAAGTCTGAGCTAAAACACAAAAAATAAGAAAAAATTATTCATGTAAAGGCTCATGCTAAAGAAAAAATAGTTGTTAACCCCTTTTGTTAGCAATTTGTTCATCGGGGAGAACCAATACATTTAGGGACACACAAATTTTAAGGTAGAAAACAAAGGTTTTTATTAGAACGAGGTAAATACTTTGTAGTTGACTTTGATTGATCATTGGGCAACACATGGAGGCTTTTAAGTTGGTGACAAGTTATTTTCACTATGGAAGGATAAATTGAAGTTGATGTTTTGTTAATTTCATCTCATATATGGTCATGGGTTGGATGGATTGCCCCTAAACTATTATGCATGCCTATTTCTTTTAAGGCACTTTTCCGATCAAGAAAGTTATCCCAAGTACTCAATGAGTGATGCTACCTAAAATGTGATAAAGAGATCTCACAATTAACTCATACTTACATTTTCTTGATTTGCAATATTCAAGCCTATAGACACAAGTTAAACTATCATGTGAAGTATAAAGTTATTTTAAAATTAAAATTTGAAATGCTAGTGCATGGACAAGATTAGTCACCTTTTATGTGGGGCTTGGAAATACCACCTCGACATGTGGTCTTCTTCAAGTTTTTCCTAAGTAGGTGCGAAAAACCCCATGTACAAGGCTCAAGCATATTCTTTATGCATAATTGGCTCAAACTTTTAGCATAATCAAATATAAAAGGACATACCATTTGTGCAAGGATTTTAAATATATTTCTTGGTGTGGATCACCTTCATGTAAAATGATGTCTTGTAGAAAAATTAGCTTAGCATATATATAGAAAAAATAAGGTTTTGTAAGTTTATTTGCATTAAGATTATTATGGGTAACATGTTCATTGTTGGATAATGATTCTAATTACGCATAGCATGAGAGGTCTTACCTTGTTTTAAACATAGTGACATCTCATTTTTGGATGTCTTTCATAAGAGAAACCTTTATTGTAGTTAGATAGTTATTCAATGGATACTTGATTCATCCACTCTTTCAAATAAGATTTCATTTTGTCGTTGGTGGGGGGTGCTGTCACAATACTGGTTTACAATTTATGAGAGATTCTATTTTTTTGCTAAAATCATGTATTTTTAGAAAATATAATGATTTAAAAAATTTCATTTTATGGATTTCAATTGAAGAGGGTTTGATCAAACCACCTTAGATCAAACCCCCTTGGATAGAACCTCGTTAGTTTTAAACCATAGTTATAAATGAGTCTTTTTTACACCTATCAAAATGTTGATAAAAATTCACTTTTGATTTACCTTTTAGGGATCAAATGAATTCATTTAAAATTTATTTCAAATGATTATGGTATTGCTCGGAACGAGCTATGCAACAAATATAATTTTAATATGTTTTGTTTTTATTATGTATTTATTTTTCTAGTTTTATTAAACATAGGTTTTTCATCAAAAATGAAGTTTTATGTTGTACACATGTGGAAAAATAGCAGATTATCAAATAAAAAATTTGAAAAATATGAGTGCACTAGATATTGAAGTTCTTGATCCAACAAAAATAAATTTTTGAATTTTGATATACACAAAAAATATTATGCGTTATATGGTCATGCTATGTCTGAATTGTAATTGGTTTGACTTCGAAACTTGATTAAAGAAAAAATATTTAATAAAAAACTATCTAACCAAGTGTAAGCACTAGATACAGGAGTTACAAATCTAAATTCGAAAGAATTAGAATTTTATCCTTAATGGAAAAAAAATTATGCGTTATATGGTGTGTCACTTTTTTAAAAATTTTGTTTTTTGAAAAAAAAAACAATTTTCATGGGAGATGGAAAAAAAAGTGTAATTTGATTCCAATTTTTTTGAAAAAAATACTTTTAGAATCTATAGAAAAAATGTGATGAGACTCTAGTTTGCATCATCTTCAAATTCCTCACAGTTCAGTCGCTATAGGTGCTCGAATGTGAAAATTTAGTTAAAAATAATAATTTCAGTGTCCAGTTTGGCCAAAAATTGTAAACCACTATTGTGGAATCGCACTGGGCTCAAATTACAATAATATATGTTTGTGCACAAGGATTAATTGCAATTAACTCTTTGTGTTTATGTTTTATTTTTATGAATTGTTCATATGTGGATGTAACTATGTGTGTATAACACAATTCACATGATTTATCACTTTTACAAATGCAAGTTTTTACCTTGTGGTAACTTATTTATTTGACAACATAGATGTATATGATTTAAAGCTTGTCTCTTGCTTTATCAATCTAATTAATTTAGTCTATCTAGTTTATCTAATCAACCAAATATTGATATAAAGGATGTTACCCAGGTCTACTAATAAAATAATAATAAAAAAGTGTAAATTTAAGGAGTTATTAATTACCACTTCTTTAACACCATTATTCCCCCACAAGAACAAACATGTCGATAATGAAGTTATTGATTCCAAGGGCATTTATGTTATCCAAACCCTCCCTTAGCATTTTCATCCCCATAATTCAACATTGACATTAAGATACATGAAGTCTTTCCACCTCTTTTTGTGGTCCATAAAATACATAAGACCCAAGATCTATAAGCATAATAAAATCACAAGATATTCTACAAGTTATTTATGCTTTTAGTTGAAGAAATACATCCAAAATTTGATTGATCAAGTAAGAGTCGAGCTTAAAGAAAATGCCTCCACGTTTCAAGAAAAACAATTTGTGATACGTTGAGATACTTGTTCAAACCATGATTGAAATTGTGTACATATAACTCGATGTCAAAGTTCCCACATCAATCCCATTGATCCTAGCCAAGCACATGAATCCTATCAATCCCACACTAATACCATCCTTGCATAAAATCTCTATCAACTTAGTCCAACCACCTTTGTTTAGTTTAATCTTTTCATAGATGAGAAAATTGACAAGTTACAATAGCTTTCAACTATGTAATAGAATATTTGTGTCCTTTTTCCAAATTAACATGTACCACATCACAACTAAAATATATCTAATCATAAAATATCAAGGCAAAGGACTCAACCTTCATGAATAGGTAATTTGATAACCCGTACATGTTTATGCAAATCAAGGCTTGATGAACAATGTAAAGATGTTAGTTGTAATCTTGAAGTTTTAGAGGCAACTTGTTCCAACATCAAAATAGGTTACCCCCATTGTTATTACAAAGAGATTGTTGTCAACAATCCTTTTGTTGAAACCATATCCTTACCACCAACCATTTTACTCACACCATCAACCATTTTATTGACCCCATCATCTATCCTATCAACCCTTTCATTGACCTCATCATCCACATCACTAATCCCTAGCATCCTCACCTAAACTCACCACCCAATGCTAATAAAATAACAAAAATATCACCACCTCCATGGGACTCCAAAATAATTGTGGTAACGGAAAAAATATCCCTTGCTTGTTTGGACCTTCCTTGTACACTAGGCTTAATGGTGCCTTGATTTAGTGTTCTAATGTGTTTGAAACATTCACATTAGATCTTGGGCCCTTGTGAACTAATGAACATGAATGGTGTCTTGCTAAAGTGTTGTAGAATGTTGTAACACATTTTCACATGTTTCTAAGGTTTTATTAATTAATTACACTTAATAAACCTCTTTTTAACCTTAATCATGCCTTATCTAAAGTGTTGTAACACATTTTCACACTTTTCCAGGGTTGTCATTAATAATTAGGCTTCTTTATGCTTTAATTTTCCTTATTTTGCATCCACAAGCCTCATTTAATGCATCTTTTCAAGGATAATCTTGAAACCAATCAACATCCAATCATAATTCAAGTGTTTTTGACTTGTGTGGCCCATATTTAGTGATGTGGGACTCATTTGCCACCTTGGATGAATGATTCCCACCTAGATTTTTGGGCCCTGAACTTGGTTTCACACATTTTTAAGAATTTTTCAATTTGGTCCCATACATTATGCTTGGTGGGACTCATTTTCCACCTTGGGTGAATGAGTCTCATGTGGCCCAAAATCAAAATTAATTCAAATTCTTGGCGATATTTTATCCTCCTAGATATGATGTCGACTTGTAGTGTTGTAATTTTGAGAATTCTTGCATAATTAAGTATAAATACAAGTTTTTTTCACTCATTTTCACCCCCGAGAATTCAAGTATTCATCCTTATAGCAAGTTTCAGTTCACAAGTGCATTCAAATATTCACAAGAGCATTCAGGAGCATTCAAGGGCAAATTATCAAGTTTTCTAGAGCATTATTCAAGCATCAAGCATCATGTCAAAGAATTCATATGCATTATGTTTGTTTTTGAACTAACAATTGTAATGTAGGGTTTATGATTCAAGCAAGTGTTCAATTCAAGATCTATCACCTTCAAGAAAGAGTCAAGATCTACATCCATTGGAGTCATCCCATACATGTTTGCAATACTTTATTGCTAGAGTTTGGTGAGTTGCAACATCATATCTTGTTCATCATTCTCCATTTCTATTTCGTTCTATTTCAAGGTTTGATTGCCAAAATGGGGTTTGACCAAGGAAAACCCCTATCCACTAACCCAACAACATTTTTCTCTCTTTTGTGTGTGATTTTTTGGTTTAGATTGAAGAAACATCAAAGAGTAAGATTGCAAGAAGTTGTCAAAGTGCATAAAGTTGTCAAACTTGTCATCAAGCCTTGGAGAACATTGGAGAACATCTACAGGTTGATTTATGGAGATATGGATCTGAAAACTTGCAGAGGTAGATTGAGCAGACTGAGAAAAGCATATTTAAATCTTGAAGTTCTAGAAAACCCTAACTAGAATGATTCACCACTTCTAGTGAATGTGTCCGAACTTTGGTCAAAATTTAGATTTTTGCAGATTCAGATACCCATTTGGTAGATTTATGTTCTCGTAGAGAAACCTAGATTTTTGATTGATTCACCCATCTTGGCGAATGAGTCCCACTCAACATTAAAAGATCATATTTTCTAGCATTTCATAGCTCCATTCAACCATCTCTTGATTTCTAGGTGCACATAGTCCTTGTAGCTTTCTGTGTTGTTTCATTTACTTTTCTACGTCATTTTGTGTCATTGCATCATATTAGGGTTTAGTGTTACAACTTGCATTGCATTTGTCTTTCCAAGTTCTTTCTTTGTGGTGAACCCCTCATTTGTTTACAATTAGCCCATAGGACAACCCTATTGCAAGATCTCTTTCTCCTTTGCATTCATATCTCTAAGGTTATCCTTGAATGTAGTAGGTGGAAAGTGGGTATGCTCTATGTCCTAAGTCATATGATAGCATCCAAACCCCATTTTCCATATACAATATTCTGGTGAACCTGCATTTAGAACATCATAATTTTGATTTGGAGTGCATCATCATCTTAGATTTGGCTTGCATTAACATTGCATTAGGATTTGCATTAGTTAATTGACATTCTAGGGTTTCTAATTTTACATTAGTGAAAGTTCATATAGCTTGCATTTTTGCATCTCATATCATTGAAAATCATAAAAAAATTCATTTGCACTTAAGATATAGGTCATACAACATAAAAAGCATAAAAAACAATTTGAATTTTTTTGAAATTTTTGAAAAAATCCCTATTGGGACTCATTCACCACCTTGGGCAAATCAGCCCCTATGCACATTCTGCATTACATTTTTCAAAATTCAAAGCACTATTTTTGAGTCTTTGTTTACTATTGTTACCTTTCTGAATTCTAGTTTATAACCTTTCTAGTTTCAATTAGTTTCAAAGTAAAACACAATTTATATTGGTGGAAAGCTGAGAATCTTCTTTAAAAACCCTTTTCATTTCATCAATTTTGGTAAAAAAAAGTCATCAACCACATGGGCCATCATATCACTTACATATCGCCATTTTTTGGCCCATCATGATCCTTCACATACCCCATTGTATGTTAACAAAGTGAGATACACTCCTATCAACCTAGAAGAGACATATGGAAAAGGCTTTACCATCTTGAGTAAACAAGGATGCGATACAACAAGTGAACATGAAACCCATCAACTCCTAAAGAAAATACCATTTGAAAGCACTGAATGCATATGATATCAAGATCCTCCTCCTGATATGAATGCCCTTCCTAAAGAACAACCAATGCATCATAACAATAATAAGGATGATAGGATCACCTTAGGTCCTCCTCCTCAACATTCAACTAAAGAAGTTGGTGAATCTAGCAAACACAAAAGACCTTACAAACTCAAGAAAGTATAATTCCCTTACCCACCAACTAACATTGAAAGTAATTTGCAAATAATCCTACATGTAGAGGATTGATTACATTACCTCCCATAAGAGAAGATCGAAAACTAAATCCTAACAATACAAACACATCACACTATCGATACCATAGAATGATTGGACATAGTACCGATGAATGTTGTGCTTTACAACAAATATTCAAAATGCTCGATATTATTAAAACAGTCCCTTAAAGCGGGACCCTTCCACACCTTGTCATGTAATGGTTGTAGAATCTTATATTCTCACCATTACATGATCTATCCTATCACTTATCTCAGCTCATTCTTGTTTTGCACAAAGTGGAGGCAAGAAGTTGATAGCCTTGTCCTAGTAATGCATTTTTCATTGTCCCTTTACCTAGGTTAACTTGCATGTGCCTTACTAGTCTTTTGCATTATTTCTTTTTCATTTTTATTTTTATGATTGCATGTGCATAATGTGATCCATCGTACTATTTTGTTTGATGCATCTCTCTCTCTCTCTTTGTCACATTCCTCTATCTGTACCTTCATTTTTCTCTGTCATAAATCTTTTATCTTTTTCATTTATCTTGTGTTTTCCTTTTTGGGATGACACAAAGGGTCAAGACATTCATGTCTCTTCCATATTGACCAAAAAATATTTTCTTTTATTTTATCTTTTTCATTTGTCTTGTATTTTCCTTTTGGGGATGGTGTAAGGCATTGAGGCATTCATGTCTCTTCCATGTTGACCCAAAAGGTTTTTATTTGTTTTTGCTCTCTTTGTGTTATTCTTCTAGTTCTATATGTATTTGGGGAATGATGACAGTTCCAAATTATCTCTAAAATATTATAGCAAGAACATATTGACCCCAAATCCATAGATCCTTTATGTGTTTGGTTTTTTCATTTTTGGGGGCAACCCCTCCCTTTTTCTTTTGCATGACATAACTTTACTTAAAAACATATGACTTGGCATAAGGATTTCCAAGTTGGCTCTCATGTCTTCTTTATTATTGTTTGCATTTATCATTTTCTACTTTAAAGTAATTGCTCACAACATGGTGTTTAACAATTCCTTTAATTTGGAGGCATACATCAATTGGCATTACTCTTTGGCATTTTTATTTTTCATGGTTCATGGTGCAGTCTTCTTATTTTATACGATGTGTTTTCCGCTTTGTGGATGAAATTAGGTATAATGTCCTTCAAAAGAGTGATCTATCTTAACATATGGCATTCCTCTTAGTCGCTTGATGTGACACAATGCATCCTCTAAATTGTGATTTTTTTATTCTTTGATTGGTCCTCTCTTGGAGACATTAGGCATAATGTTCCTTAAGTTAAGACCTCATATGAACTAAGCAAGACTCTCTTGCATGTTCATTATTGTTTCATTTGCATTTTTTTTTTATATGGCCACCTTTCATAACACAAATTTCATTCTTGTAGAGCCATCTTGTTTGTTCATGAGCTCCAAGCATACGAAGTTTTGCTTGCCTCATGAAGCTCAAAAATAATTTTTTGCATGGCGTCTTATTAAAGTTATCAAGAGGTATAACTTTGGTATGGTTTGATGGGAAGCCGAACAAGGGCATGAATTTCCCTTACCCACTTTCCTATGTGTGTGAGTGGATACCAACCATGAGTGTATGTTTCTCACCTTCTTGGACTTCTCACCCAATAGACAACCTGAAGTTTCGTTGCCTCAGAGTGATTATGCATTTTTCGAACAAACAACCTAGATTTGATCCACATCATGATGGACAAATGGTTGAAGCTTGATCCACCCCTTTTATTTTTCATTTTATTTCATTTTTTTTTACGTCTTTGACTATGCATGCTTGTGCTTTTTTGTTGCTCTTCAATAATTTTCATGTGTGTTTTTTTTTGCCTATGTTGGTTTGTCATGGGATCTTCATCTTGGGGGTTTGATCACCCCTCTCGATCGTTGTCATCCTATCTTACTAGAATTAGTGCATTTAGACCCCTCTTAATGTGTTTTTGTCTACTTTAGTGTGAGTTTGAAGTAGGTTCAGGGTATGTGCAGGATCATCATGGAAAAAACATGCCCTTAAGTGGCAAAAAATTCAAAAAAATTTAGAGTTAGACAACTTGACATAAAAATTTGAATAAGTTATCTATATTATTTTTAAAATATGTAAGAAGAGAATTTGTAGAAAATTGAATATAGTTTCTAAATTACTAGGTTTACTTTTAAAAAATAAAAATCTATTTGGTGAAAATTTGAAATTTCAATACATTAAAATTTAAATTTTAGGGAAAAAATAAGAAGTAGGTGTCTATTTGACCACTCTAACCACATTAAAATGATAATATTTTTTAATAAGATTTTAGATATAAGTAGAGGACTCATGTTCCGATGTGATGCATTTTTTTTGTAATTTTTTTTCAATTAAATAATTAATTATAAAAAATTTATGAGAACTTTTAAAAAATATAAAGACTCGTATGTCTGACCACCTTAACTTGGTCAAAACTTCATGAAATTCATTTTTTTTATTTTTTAATCTTATAGTATGCGAAACATATATTGTGACACATGTTTTGGATTAAAAAAATATGATACCACTGTTTGAAAGCTATAGATGTTTTTCAATCAACTTAATAATCAGGACTTTAGTCGTAATTCAATAGAAAATAAATAATAATAATTTATTAAATTCAAAGTAAAGCATAATTTATATTGGTGGAAAGTTGAAAATATCCTTTAGAAACCCTTTTTGTTTCATCAATTTTGTGTAAAAAAAAGTCGTCAGCCACATACCCATCATATTGTCACTTTTTGGCCCATCATGATCTTGCACATACCCTTCATCCTCTCACTAAAGTGGGGGCTAAATGTGGTAACAAAATAAGTATCCCTCTTGCTTTTCCCTTGCTTATTTGGGTCCTCCTTGTGAACTATGCTTAATGGTACCTTGAATTAGTGTTGTAATGTGTTTGACACATTCACATTAGGTCTTGGGCCCTTATGAACTAATAAACATGAAAGGTACATTGCTAAAGTGTTGTAGAATGTTGTAACACATCTTCACACGTTTCTAAGGTTTTATTAATTAACTACACCTAATAAACCACTTTTTAACCTTAATCATGCCTTATCTAAAGTGTTGTAAAGTGTTGTAACACACTTTCACACTTTTCTAAGGTTGCTATTAATAATTAGGCTTATTTATGCTTTAATTGGCCTTATTTTGCATCCACAAGCCTCATTTAATGCATCTTTTCAAGGATAATCCTGACACTAATCAAAATCCAATCATAATTTAGGTGTTTTCGACTTGTATGACCCAAATTAGTGATCCGGGGCTCATTCACCACCTTAGGCGAATGAGTCATGTAACTATTGGTGAAATTTTCAGGTTAGCTTTAAATAAAAAATGAGGGGCATACCACAACCCTCCTCGTCATCCTTCATGATCAATCATACCCCACTTGAATTTTGATAGTGAGGTATGACCAATTAGGGGGCATACAAATTTTTAGGAATTTTGGAGTTGTATCCTTTTTGTTAGCTTTTTGTTGCAAGTTTTTGCATCATTTTCGGGCAAAACCCTAGTTTTCAAATATTCGACTATATCTCCCAAACGACTATGTATTTTCTCACAAAAAGTTTTCTACAAGTTGGAGATAATATCAAAAGCTTCTAGTTCGAAAATCAAAATTTTTGGAGCTGTTTTTAATTTTTAATATTTTTTTTGTTATTTTTCATGAAAAATCAATTTTGAGAGCAAATTAGTGAATTTTTTAGATATTTTTATATTTTGGGAAATTTATATGAATTCTAATAGGGGTATGTTCTTTATTTTTTTAATTTGAATGAAAAATATTTAGAAAAAAATATATCTTTGAAAATTAGGGTTTTACAAAGATTTGCTTATATCTCACAAATGGTGTGGATCTTTTCAGAATTTTTGTTTTGCATATTCTTGATGTTGTCAAGCGCCTTCACTCCAAAAATAATTTTTTGTACTCAGTTTGAATTTTATATAATTTTTTAATGATTTTTCATAAAAAGATAATTTTGGGTGCACAACAACAATTTTTTTGGATTTCTTTACATTTTTGGAAAGCTCTCAAAATTTTAATAAGGGTCTATTCTTTGTGTTTTTATTTTTCATCCAATCTTTTTTTCCAAAAATTAGATTTGTCTTGATTAGCTAACCCTCTAGTATTAGTGATCAATTATCTTGTTAGGGTTTTGGTTTTGTTACTGGTTTTGTGAATGTGTAGAAAAAATAAATATTTCAAAAGATAAATTGGATCAAGTGGACAAAAAAGTTGGAGCTAAAGAAAGTTTAGGTGCACACATTCCATATTTCATCTCTAATCATTGCTTTTCAACACATTTCAATTTGGAGCTTAAAACGAACATCTTGTTTGTTGTCACGTCATTGAAATTGGGCTTAAGAAGAACCATTGTCTTCCATCACATATTTTGGCTTTGGGGTAAAAATAACAAGTGCTTCCATTGTTTTCTTACACACATTTCATTTCTAAAGGGAAATTAACAACTACGAGTGCGAATCAAGTATGTGTGTCGTCCAAAACACCTCACTTGGTTCGCTTTTGTCATACCCTTCTGAGGAGGCCTGCTTGGAGCACACACCCCTCCAAGGGATGAACTCAATCCAGGTGTAAATCCAAAGACACACCTCTTTGGGAGTTGAAATATTGTCACTCTTGGCTAAGCCCCAAAGAACTTTATACCTTTGGGAAGTGAAGGTGAAGGGTGGGTTACCCCTTTCTCCCAACTATGTGGCAATATTTTTCTTTCAAATCATCCCTAGTCAACTTTGTGCATCCTAACTTAAGACCATTGGTCAATCTCCCCACTTGAATAATTGCTAGGATTGTTCTTGTGCTTGGAAGTGTCTTCTTATCATAATAATTTGTATTAAATCTTACATCAAATCGTGTCTTCGTGTGTGAATGTGTATTCAAGATTGAAATCTTAATCAAGCGAGAAAAATAAAAAATAAAAATAAAAAGTAAAAAAATATATAAAAATCCAAAAACATTAAAAACATTTCAAAAACAAACAAATCTAGGTGTCCTCCTAGTCAAGTTATGCACATTATCTCCAAGACAAACTTATAATCCTCATTTTTAGCCTATCCTTTGCATTGTCATTTAGACCTCACCACCATGTATGCAATTTGTCAGGGATACGGATTTGGACTATTGTCAAGATAGGCATCTAAGACAGTTGTGCCTTAGTGATTTCAATTCAAAATCACAACAAACACACAACCAACTATGCTATAAAGCGAAAACAAGCACACTTGATCCCCCATTGATCCTCTGAGAGAAGTGAATGCAACAAGAAACATATTCAACATAAACAGATACCATAAAAGACAAAAAGAAGACACAAAGATATACGTGGGGAAAAACCTTTCAGGTAAAAACCCCACACTCCAAAAGTTTGATCCATTGTATTATTCAGCAACAAAAACCAGTTACAATACACTATCAAGCTCAAAACCTATACAGGAGTTACATCTTTGTTCTACTAGAGAAATAACAGGTAACCGCAAGATTCCTTTCAGCTCCTCAGATGACTGTCACAGCCAGCCTCATGGCCAGCCCAGTCATTCAGCCTCCAATGATTCCCATGCCTAGATTCGAGAGATAGAGTGTTCACAGTTACAATGCCTAAGCAAACTGCTCGAACACCCTCTCCATCTCTCTACAAATCTCTTCACACCTTCGGCTCTCCAACCTGCAAGTCCAACTTCTGCAATCTCGCATCATGCATCATGCATTATGCTTGCAGCCCCATGCTCACACATTCACATGCCCACACATCCTACTCGCAGTCTCATGGTCGCGCATTCAACTCGCACATCTCACACTTGCTCTGCAACTCACTGCTCTTTCAGATTTGTCTCACTCCTGAGAAAAATAACACATCTCTCATCCATATGCAACCGACTCAGAAGAGTAAAGAAGCCCATCTTCAAATCATGCATCTGGTCGGATCTGATAGATCTCCCTGCAACGAGCTATCCATGCAATTAATGCCAACACCAAAATGGTTGAACTCGCCACCCTTCGTTGAAAAATGCAATTGCCACAATAACTATCTTGGTATCCGTCCAATCACTATTCAACTAGGTGCCACGTGTCCAAGACCCATCAGCAATCGCAGTTGACAAAGCAACCAAAACGGTCAAACAGACATCGGGCACGACCAAGACTTCAAGTCATTTCTAACACTGCTGGAGCCGGAGTCGAAACAGGACTCCACCGAAAATACACACTGCCGGAGTCAGAGTCGGAGATGGAACTGGAGTTGAAACATGATTCCACCGAAATTACAGGTTCAGGAACCAATTCGGTTCCGCGTCCGCCCACGACAAAGGGGAACTCATCAGAAATAGTTCTGACCGGGTAAAGTCAACCTGGGGTCAAACCAAGATGGGAACACAATAGACCGGAGTCAGAGTCGGGGATGGAACAGGAACAAAAACAAGACTTTACCAAAAGTCCAAGATCAGGAACCAATTTGGTTCCGGTTCTGCCTCCGCCAACAGCAAGAAACAACAATCCAGAACCAGGACAAGGTGGAGGAAAACACCCTGAGGAGAATCCAAACATCTAGAAGAGCCAAATCACAAAAATAGGAGTCGGGCTCGGAGTCAGAACAAAAACTGAAACAGGAACCTGGCAAACAGACATTGCCAAATTCCAAAACTGGTTCCACCTTCACCAGAAACTGCGAAGCGAGAAACAACAGACTGCCGGAGCCGGAGCCGGATCCAGAGCCAAACCCGGAACATGACAAAAGGAACAATGCCAAGTTCCAATCCGGTTTCACCTCTGCCAGAACAAAACTCAAAGATCCTAGAAAGCGGGGAGCAGAGCTGGAGACGGAATGGGAACAAACTCGGAACAAGGCAAAGGGAACAATGCCAAGTTCCATCCCGGTTCCGCCTCCGCCAGAACAAAAGACTTTGCCAAGGAAAACAAGAGAATTAGCCTAAGTCTTCAAAGGGGGTGAAACAAAAAGTTGAGGCAGAATTCCCAACAATCTCCCACTTGCCGAAGACTTTCAGGCATCCTCCAAACAAGCCCAAACAAGGACCAACACATGTTCTCACACACCAATCAAGACCACTGCAACAACATTAGAAAGATGTCCACCACCTTAGGCAACAACTCCAAACACAAGAACACACCAAGGTGAAACAACAACAGTCTCAGGAATGAAAGAAAATGATCCTCCAGCTGGCAAAGGCAAACAACAGCAAAGCACCACTCCAACCACCTCTAGAACAAGAAAAAAAAACTGACTAGCTAGAAAGGCAACCAAGAACTAACTGCCCTCATCCAACTGATCAAACCCACGTGACTGAAAACCAGCACCCACAGCTCATGCTGAAACATCCAACCACCCATACGTTAAAGGTATGACCTAAAAGTGAACTCATGCCATCAAAAGAAACCCACCCATTTCAGTAGCAAACAAGCACCCTGTGTCAACCAGTCATAGACCAAACACGTCCAAGTACTCTCACTGCAAAGGCACTGTCTAGATGAGTGCAAACAGAGCACCATCACAAATGATCCAGGCATACCAAGTCCACCCAACCCAGCATAAAGAAATGTAACCATGTAGTTCCAAGGAACATCCATACTGATCTGCAACATCTGCAACCACTTGCTGCAAGAAAAATTTCTCTCAACTGTCTTCCACAGTTCTTCCAAACACCTCCAAAACTGACTAAAGAAAGAAGCACAGGCACCTTCGTGTCATCACCCAGGTGACAACACATGACCACAAACAGTGACCAACCCGACACCACAAAGGCAACTCACATCTAAAGTCACAAGAGCAATCAGGAAGAACAAGATCAGATAAGAGAGAAACTGCAAATCAACAAGAAAGATGCCCTTCTACAAGCACTTCTAAATACCAGCTGTGTCAAGAATGATCTTCTTTACATCCCAAAGGGAAAAGGCTTGACAACATCCAACCAAACATGGATGTAAGCTCCTCAAACAAGATCAAAACTACCCATATAACCATCTCCTGTCATTCCTCAAAAGCGCAAAAAGATAAACTATGTTGTCCAACCTTTCATTATGAATCCTCCAGAATCTAAACCAACTCAAGATTCATATCATGAAAGATAAAGCATAAAACACCTGAAAAGTATAATGGGTAAATACCTTTCACAATGACACCACTGCCGAGCAGACCAAGAAGAAAAGAGAAACATGCTCATCCAAGATATATAGGCCATCATGGCTAACCTAAGAGCATTCTCCTTCAAGGTCTCTGTTGAATTTACATTCAACCAAAGTGCAGGCTTCTCGGACTTTCAGCTATAACAACAACATTCACTTAAGAATTCAAGCCTCACCTTTATTCTCCATGCATCCATGAGTATCAATACCTGTCATCTCATGCTAACTCCAAATTGCAACACTGCAATAACCATGAAGTCCTCTAGCATATGACCAATGAACTCAAAGTAAAGAGAACCCCCAAACCACTGTCAAAGTTCCATAACCTAGAACAGGAACTTATCACGACACCATGATCTACACATCTCCAAGGGAGATACCATGCTTCAAGTGAACTATCCATGGTCTTCAAGAGCAAAACAACATGCCAAAAATCTAATTGCACAAGCAAGAGTATACCATGACATAAAGCAAACAACTCTAAACCAACATCACCTATTAAGCACCACCAGCAACTCACCCAAAGACTACCAAGGTCCTTCATGGCTCCAAAGTGCTACACATCTTCAAATAGTGAACATGTAGATGCAAATTTTGCAACACCAAAGAAGACACCAGTCATTGCTAAAGCTCCCACTGAAACGTGACACTGAGCTTTCCAAGCACCATGACTGACCACACCATCACTGTCAAAAGCTTACACTATGCCAGTGTACCTAGCTCTCCATGACATCGCGATCCACATGCTTCAGGTCCCCATCACTAACTATTCAGGTACTCAAACGCCATTCCTCCTCTCATCTCAAAACAACCACGCCAATGCACAAGTGACCACAGACAAGGTCAGCTAATAGATCTGCACAACACGGTTACACCCTCGTGGATATAGATAGTCCACTTCCGAGTTGTCTCACAACAAGCATGTAGGTAAGGACAGCCTACAATATTGCACAACCCGTGGATGCAACCAAAAGTAAACCTGCAAATCTATCATTGCACTAGAAACTGCAAAACTGAGATAATCAAAGAGAACTGCCAAAGCAGACAATCATGACTCAAACACCAGATCAGCAACATATCTGATTTGCCAGTCACATCCACAACCCAAGCACCAAAGTCTAGAAAACCATCAAAGCATACCACAAGAATGCTGAAGGAGAAACATACCAACACTCCCATGCAAAGAAGAGAAGACTCCTCAAAACCAGTCGAACTGCAACTATCTCATCCAGTCACACCCCAAAAACTAGGATCTAGAAAAAAAATAACAAACAGCAGTTCCACAAAACACAAGTTTTCTTTGACCATGCTAAACCTACAAAAAACCACAATGTTTCCAAAACACCCACGCACCTCCATATTCACTGCTCATCTGGACAACTCAGGAGTCTGCACATAACCATCACAGTAAACTAGAACAATGAAAGAACAAGAGGATGCACCATAGACTTTCTAGAAAAATCTACACAAAACCCTCACAGCCAAAGACATGAATTTGAACCATGCAAGTGCAAGAAAGAGGCACACAGGAAAAATAGGTCCATTTCAGACTAGTTCCAATGCCACTTTCATGCACAAGCACAAGGAAGAGCTAGGCTATCCAGAAGTTGCAGACCACCAAGGTCACCTCATAGACTCCATGCAATCAGAGCATCAGAGAAAATGCCTTCAGTGCTAAGTCAGAAACACCCAGCACAAGCACAACATTCCATAGCTGAACAATGACACAAGCTAGTCCATACCATCAAGGAGCCTCTCATACAGACACCCAGTATGAACACCACGCTTTGCTACAACACAACCATGAACACATCTCATGCCCTTTGCATCAGGAACAATGTTACCAGTCAGGAGCTTCAGATCATGTTGCCACAACATGACCCACTCCATACTTTTCCAGTGTCTTTCAAATTGTATGTTGAATCAATGAAGCACACACTTCCACTCACCAAAGGACCAATCACCAACCGATTTCTCCAGACTTCCTCAAGCTTGCCAGGCTAAGAAATCACCACAGGAGAAAACCCAAAACTTCAACAACTAGGAGAAGGCACTGATACCACTTGTTGGTATCATCAAGCCTCGACCTCCTCCAAACTAGCTCTGATACCACTTGTTGGGGATACGGATTTGGACTGTCATCAAGATAAGCATCTAAGATAGTAGTGCCTTAGTGATTTCAATTCAAAATCACAACAAAGACACAACCAACTATGCTATAAAGTGGAAACAAGCACAGTTGATCCCCCATTGATCCTCTAAGAGAAGTGAATGCAACAAGAAACAGATTCAACATAAACAGATACCATAAAAGACTAAAAGAAGACACAAAGATATATGTGGGGAAAACCCTTTCAGGTAAAAACCCCACACTCCAAAATTTTGAGCCATTGTATTATTCAGCAACAAAAACCAGTTACAATACAATATCAGGCTCAAAGCCAATACAGGAGTTACATCTTGTTCTACTGGAGAAATAACAGGTAACCGCAAGACTCCTTTCAGCTCCTCAGATGACTGTCACAGCCAGCCTCATGGCCAGCCCAGTCATTCGGCCTCCAATGATTCCCATGCCCAGATCCGAGAGATAGAGTGTTCATAGTTACAATGCCTAAGCAAACTGCTCGAACACCCTCTCCATCTCTCTACAAATCTCTTCACACCTTCGACTCTCCAACCTGTAAGTCCAAAATTTGTAATCTCGCATCATGCATCATGCATTATGCTTGCATCCCCATGCTCACGCATTCACATGCCCGCGCATCCTGCTCGTAGTCTCATGGTCGCACATTCAGCTCGCACATCTCGCACTTGCTCTGCAATTCATGACTCTTTCAGACTCGTCTAACTTCTGAGAAATAGCATATCTCTCATCCATATGTAACCGACTCAGAAGAGTCCTACACAACATTGAAGTCCATCCTCAAATCACGCATCTGGTCGGATCTGACAGATCTCCCTGCAATGAGCCATCCATGCATTCAATGCCATCACCAAAACGGTTGAGCTCGCCACCCTTCGTTGACAAATGCAACTGCCTCAATAACTATCTTGGTATCCGTCCAATCACTATTCAACTAGGTGCCACATGTCCAAGACCCATCAACAATCATAGCTGACAAAGCAACCAAAATGGTCAAACAGACATCAGGCGTGACCAAGACTTCAAGTGATTTCTAACACTGCCGAAGTTGGAACAAGAGTCGAAACAAGACTCCACCGAAAATACATACTGCCGGAGTCGGAGTCGGAGACAAAACTGGAGTCGAAACATAACTCCACCGAAATTACAGGTTCAGGAACCAATTCGGTTCTGCATCCGCCCACGGCAAAGGGGAATTCATCAGAAACAATTCTGACTGGGTAAAGTCAACCCGGGGTCAAACCAAGACAGGAACACAAAAGATCGGAGTCAGAGTCAGGGATGGAACAGGAACAAAAACAAGACTTTACCAAAAGTCCAAGATTAGGAACCAATTTGGTTCCGATTCTGCCTCCGCCAACCACAAGAAACAACAATCCAGAACCAGGACAAGGTGGAGGAAAACACCCCGAGGAGAATCCAAACATCCAGAAGAACCAGATCAAAAAAGCAAGAGTCGAGCCTGGAGTCGGAACAGAAACCGAAATAGGAACATCCCAACGGACATCGTTAAGTTCCAAAACTGGTTCCGCCTCCGCCAGACCCAAGCGGAGAGAAACAGACTGCCGGAGCTGGAGTCGGATCCAGAGCCAAACCCAAAACATGACAAAAGGAACAATACCAAGTTCCAATCCGGTTCTGCCTCCGCCATAACAAAACTCGAAGATCCTAGAAAGCGGGGAGCGGAGCCGGAGACGGAACGGGAACAAACTCAGAACAAGGCAAACGAAACAATTCCAAGTTCCATCCCGGTTCCGCCTCCGCCAGAATAAAAGACTTTGCCAAGGAAAACAAGAGAATTAGCCCGAGTCTTCAAAGGGGGTCAAATAGAAAGTTGAGGCAAAATTCCCAACAGTATTGACACATAGTGTGTCAATCTCCCCCAATAGGGTGTTTGGATCATTCCTTTCACCGAAAAAAATGGGAATTTTCCCTTGTTCTGGACTTACCTGTTATACCCTGTTGATTAGAAATCAAATCTCTACACCAATTTGGTGTTTCCCTCAATCTGAATGACGAAGTTCATTCTCATATTTTTGCACATGGCCCCAAACTAGTCCCGAATAAAACAAAGGTCTTATTCAACCATGTAAAACATGAATGGTTGAATGAAATAACCCAAAGGAAGAAACTCAACTATTAAAACCAAGGGAAAGCATCATAATTAGAACAAAATTGCAAACCAAAGCTCAATAAAGAAAATACTCTAAAATAATTGATTGATTTTCTGATTTATTTGTACTAAGCATGAAATTCTTGATTGCAAATAGCTTCTAATTCTGAAACAAATGGCTCAAAACACAAAACAAATGATACCCATCTTATTTTAAAGCTACAACTAACAAAAAATATAGAATAACATTTTTCATACATTCTGAAACCATAGAAAAATATTTTCCATTGATATTTAAATCTTCTTCTGGAAAGCAACACATAATCCTAAGCAAGAAATTTTTAAGGGTAAATAGTTTCCTACCTTGAAGCAATGGGCTCTAGATTCAAAACAAACGATACCCAGTTTCCTTTGTTATCGTCTCATATGTTATAGAAAAAATATTACAAAATGGCTAACAATCATTTTTTCAAGCAGGGCCTTAGGAATTATCACAAATTCTAAAACTTTTGTGAAATACTTGACATTGATAACTAATAAAAACCCTTGATCTGAAAAGCAACACACAAGCAAGCTTTCAAAGTTCCCACAACATATACCAGAAATGCATAAATGAAACTAAGTGACAAGATTCCCAAGAACAAAGCATTAACAAGGAAGTGGATAATACATAAGTTAATACTTTAGATATCAAAGTGGTACACACATACATTAATATGTCTTTAACCCTAAATATGTCAACTGAAGAAGTATAATTTTGAACGTCATTGTTTAGAAATGGGTCCAAAACCCTGCATTTTGAAGCTTTCATCTATAAAGATATATAGGGGAGAGAACCCAGTAGTTGTGCACCCTAACTTCGCGCTTCTCAAAATCCTACGTGGAAATTTCAAATCATTCCAATTTTCTTACAACTTACATGGCAAGTCCCCTGCTTATAACTTTCGTTTCAGAGCCACATCATCAAATATGATGCCACATCAGCATGCTTTTTGTCAAGGTGTCCAAAAAGGCCCAAAAAAAAAGTGCTACCAATACTGTGCATTCACATTGAATGAGTAGTTGAGCACTGATGTGGCATCACATGATTGGTTGCTTTTTAGATCAAAGGGATACATTTTGTTTAAGCTAGGGTACTTATGTCACAACTATTAGGCATTATATAAACAACTACTATCACAACTATTAGACATTATATTAACTACTACTATCACAACTATTGAAACATGCTCAACTACTGTCCTCTCCCCTACAAAAAGAAGATTATGTCTACTATCAAAAGCCATAAAGTTAGTCACACACTGAGAATTTTTCACTGGGACGAAATGGTGAAGCCTCTTTAGGAAATC
>CM021103.1:147097090-147142913 GCA_007115665.2 Sequoiadendron giganteum | reverse complement strand
ATTGACCTCATCATCCACATCACTAATCCCTAGCATCCTCACCTAAACTCACCACCCAATGCTAATAAAATAACAAAAATATCACCACCTCCATGGGACTCCAAAATAATTGTGGTAACGGAAAAAATATCCCTTGCTTGTTTGGACCTTCCTTGTACACTAGGCTTAATGGTGCCTTGATTTAGTGTTCTAATGTGTTTGAAACATTCACATTAGATCTTGGGCCCTTGTGAACTAATGAACATGAATGGTGTCTTGCTAAAGTGTTGTAGAATGTTGTAACACATTTTCACATGTTTCTAAGGTTTTATTAATTAATTACACTTAATAAACCTCTTTTTAACCTTAATCATGCCTTATCTAAAGTGTTGTAACACATTTTCACACTTTTCCAGGGTTGTCATTAATAATTAGGCTTCTTTATGCTTTAATTTTCCTTATTTTGCATCCACAAGCCTCATTTAATGCATCTTTTCAAGGATAATCTTGAAACCAATCAACATCCAATCATAATTCAAGTGTTTTTGACTTGTGTGGCCCATATTTAGTGATGTGGGACTCATTTGCCACCTTGGATGAATGATTCCCACCTAGATTTTTGGGCCCTGAACTTGGTTTCACACATTTTTAAGAATTTTTCAATTTGGTCCCATACATTATGCTTGGTGGGACTCATTTTCCACCTTGGGTGAATGAGTCTCATGTGGCCCAAAATCAAAATTAATTCAAATTCTTGGCGATATTTTATCCTCCTAGATATGATGTCGACTTGTAGTGTTGTAATTTTGAGAATTCTTGCATAATTAAGTATAAATACAAGTTTTTTTCACTCATTTTCACCCCCGAGAATTCAAGTATTCATCCTTATAGCAAGTTTCAGTTCACAAGTGCATTCAAATATTCACAAGAGCATTCAGGAGCATTCAAGGGCAAATTATCAAGTTTTCTAGAGCATTATTCAAGCATCAAGCATCATGTCAAAGAATTCATATGCATTATGTTTGTTTTTGAACTAACAATTGTAATGTAGGGTTTATGATTCAAGCAAGTGTTCAATTCAAGATCTATCACCTTCAAGAAAGAGTCAAGATCTACATCCATTGGAGTCATCCCATACATGTTTGCAATACTTTATTGCTAGAGTTTGGTGAGTTGCAACATCATATCTTGTTCATCATTCTCCATTTCTATTTCGTTCTATTTCAAGGTTTGATTGCCAAAATGGGGTTTGACCAAGGAAAACCCCTATCCACTAACCCAACAACATTTTTCTCTCTTTTGTGTGTGATTTTTTGGTTTAGATTGAAGAAACATCAAAGAGTAAGATTGCAAGAAGTTGTCAAAGTGCATAAAGTTGTCAAACTTGTCATCAAGCCTTGGAGAACATTGGAGAACATCTACAGGTTGATTTATGGAGATATGGATCTGAAAACTTGCAGAGGTAGATTGAGCAGACTGAGAAAAGCATATTTAAATCTTGAAGTTCTAGAAAACCCTAACTAGAATGATTCACCACTTCTAGTGAATGTGTCCGAACTTTGGTCAAAATTTAGATTTTTGCAGATTCAGATACCCATTTGGTAGATTTATGTTCTCGTAGAGAAACCTAGATTTTTGATTGATTCACCCATCTTGGCGAATGAGTCCCACTCAACATTAAAAGATCATATTTTCTAGCATTTCATAGCTCCATTCAACCATCTCTTGATTTCTAGGTGCACATAGTCCTTGTAGCTTTCTGTGTTGTTTCATTTACTTTTCTACGTCATTTTGTGTCATTGCATCATATTAGGGTTTAGTGTTACAACTTGCATTGCATTTGTCTTTCCAAGTTCTTTCTTTGTGGTGAACCCCTCATTTGTTTACAATTAGCCCATAGGACAACCCTATTGCAAGATCTCTTTCTCCTTTGCATTCATATCTCTAAGGTTATCCTTGAATGTAGTAGGTGGAAAGTGGGTATGCTCTATGTCCTAAGTCATATGATAGCATCCAAACCCCATTTTCCATATACAATATTCTGGTGAACCTGCATTTAGAACATCATAATTTTGATTTGGAGTGCATCATCATCTTAGATTTGGCTTGCATTAACATTGCATTAGGATTTGCATTAGTTAATTGACATTCTAGGGTTTCTAATTTTACATTAGTGAAAGTTCATATAGCTTGCATTTTTGCATCTCATATCATTGAAAATCATAAAAAAATTCATTTGCACTTAAGATATAGGTCATACAACATAAAAAGCATAAAAAACAATTTGAATTTTTTTGAAATTTTTGAAAAAATCCCTATTGGGACTCATTCACCACCTTGGGCAAATCAGCCCCTATGCACATTCTGCATTACATTTTTCAAAATTCAAAGCACTATTTTTGAGTCTTTGTTTACTATTGTTACCTTTCTGAATTCTAGTTTATAACCTTTCTAGTTTCAATTAGTTTCAAAGTAAAACACAATTTATATTGGTGGAAAGCTGAGAATCTTCTTTAAAAACCCTTTTCATTTCATCAATTTTGGTAAAAAAAAGTCATCAACCACATGGGCCATCATATCACTTACATATCGCCATTTTTTGGCCCATCATGATCCTTCACATACCCCATTGTATGTTAACAAAGTGAGATACACTCCTATCAACCTAGAAGAGACATATGGAAAAGGCTTTACCATCTTGAGTAAACAAGGATGCGATACAACAAGTGAACATGAAACCCATCAACTCCTAAAGAAAATACCATTTGAAAGCACTGAATGCATATGATATCAAGATCCTCCTCCTGATATGAATGCCCTTCCTAAAGAACAACCAATGCATCATAACAATAATAAGGATGATAGGATCACCTTAGGTCCTCCTCCTCAACATTCAACTAAAGAAGTTGGTGAATCTAGCAAACACAAAAGACCTTACAAACTCAAGAAAGTATAATTCCCTTACCCACCAACTAACATTGAAAGTAATTTGCAAATAATCCTACATGTAGAGGATTGATTACATTACCTCCCATAAGAGAAGATCGAAAACTAAATCCTAACAATACAAACACATCACACTATCGATACCATAGAATGATTGGACATAGTACCGATGAATGTTGTGCTTTACAACAAATATTCAAAATGCTCGATATTATTAAAACAGTCCCTTAAAGCGGGACCCTTCCACACCTTGTCATGTAATGGTTGTAGAATCTTATATTCTCACCATTACATGATCTATCCTATCACTTATCTCAGCTCATTCTTGTTTTGCACAAAGTGGAGGCAAGAAGTTGATAGCCTTGTCCTAGTAATGCATTTTTCATTGTCCCTTTACCTAGGTTAACTTGCATGTGCCTTACTAGTCTTTTGCATTATTTCTTTTTCATTTTTATTTTTATGATTGCATGTGCATAATGTGATCCATCGTACTATTTTGTTTGATGCATCTCTCTCTCTCTCTTTGTCACATTCCTCTATCTGTACCTTCATTTTTCTCTGTCATAAATCTTTTATCTTTTTCATTTATCTTGTGTTTTCCTTTTTGGGATGACACAAAGGGTCAAGACATTCATGTCTCTTCCATATTGACCAAAAAATATTTTCTTTTATTTTATCTTTTTCATTTGTCTTGTATTTTCCTTTTGGGGATGGTGTAAGGCATTGAGGCATTCATGTCTCTTCCATGTTGACCCAAAAGGTTTTTATTTGTTTTTGCTCTCTTTGTGTTATTCTTCTAGTTCTATATGTATTTGGGGAATGATGACAGTTCCAAATTATCTCTAAAATATTATAGCAAGAACATATTGACCCCAAATCCATAGATCCTTTATGTGTTTGGTTTTTTCATTTTTGGGGGCAACCCCTCCCTTTTTCTTTTGCATGACATAACTTTACTTAAAAACATATGACTTGGCATAAGGATTTCCAAGTTGGCTCTCATGTCTTCTTTATTATTGTTTGCATTTATCATTTTCTACTTTAAAGTAATTGCTCACAACATGGTGTTTAACAATTCCTTTAATTTGGAGGCATACATCAATTGGCATTACTCTTTGGCATTTTTATTTTTCATGGTTCATGGTGCAGTCTTCTTATTTTATACGATGTGTTTTCCGCTTTGTGGATGAAATTAGGTATAATGTCCTTCAAAAGAGTGATCTATCTTAACATATGGCATTCCTCTTAGTCGCTTGATGTGACACAATGCATCCTCTAAATTGTGATTTTTTTATTCTTTGATTGGTCCTCTCTTGGAGACATTAGGCATAATGTTCCTTAAGTTAAGACCTCATATGAACTAAGCAAGACTCTCTTGCATGTTCATTATTGTTTCATTTGCATTTTTTTTTTATATGGCCACCTTTCATAACACAAATTTCATTCTTGTAGAGCCATCTTGTTTGTTCATGAGCTCCAAGCATACGAAGTTTTGCTTGCCTCATGAAGCTCAAAAATAATTTTTTGCATGGCGTCTTATTAAAGTTATCAAGAGGTATAACTTTGGTATGGTTTGATGGGAAGCCGAACAAGGGCATGAATTTCCCTTACCCACTTTCCTATGTGTGTGAGTGGATACCAACCATGAGTGTATGTTTCTCACCTTCTTGGACTTCTCACCCAATAGACAACCTGAAGTTTCGTTGCCTCAGAGTGATTATGCATTTTTCGAACAAACAACCTAGATTTGATCCACATCATGATGGACAAATGGTTGAAGCTTGATCCACCCCTTTTATTTTTCATTTTATTTCATTTTTTTTTACGTCTTTGACTATGCATGCTTGTGCTTTTTTGTTGCTCTTCAATAATTTTCATGTGTGTTTTTTTTTGCCTATGTTGGTTTGTCATGGGATCTTCATCTTGGGGGTTTGATCACCCCTCTCGATCGTTGTCATCCTATCTTACTAGAATTAGTGCATTTAGACCCCTCTTAATGTGTTTTTGTCTACTTTAGTGTGAGTTTGAAGTAGGTTCAGGGTATGTGCAGGATCATCATGGAAAAAACATGCCCTTAAGTGGCAAAAAATTCAAAAAAATTTAGAGTTAGACAACTTGACATAAAAATTTGAATAAGTTATCTATATTATTTTTAAAATATGTAAGAAGAGAATTTGTAGAAAATTGAATATAGTTTCTAAATTACTAGGTTTACTTTTAAAAAATAAAAATCTATTTGGTGAAAATTTGAAATTTCAATACATTAAAATTTAAATTTTAGGGAAAAAATAAGAAGTAGGTGTCTATTTGACCACTCTAACCACATTAAAATGATAATATTTTTTAATAAGATTTTAGATATAAGTAGAGGACTCATGTTCCGATGTGATGCATTTTTTTTGTAATTTTTTTTCAATTAAATAATTAATTATAAAAAATTTATGAGAACTTTTAAAAAATATAAAGACTCGTATGTCTGACCACCTTAACTTGGTCAAAACTTCATGAAATTCATTTTTTTTATTTTTTAATCTTATAGTATGCGAAACATATATTGTGACACATGTTTTGGATTAAAAAAATATGATACCACTGTTTGAAAGCTATAGATGTTTTTCAATCAACTTAATAATCAGGACTTTAGTCGTAATTCAATAGAAAATAAATAATAATAATTTATTAAATTCAAAGTAAAGCATAATTTATATTGGTGGAAAGTTGAAAATATCCTTTAGAAACCCTTTTTGTTTCATCAATTTTGTGTAAAAAAAAGTCGTCAGCCACATACCCATCATATTGTCACTTTTTGGCCCATCATGATCTTGCACATACCCTTCATCCTCTCACTAAAGTGGGGGCTAAATGTGGTAACAAAATAAGTATCCCTCTTGCTTTTCCCTTGCTTATTTGGGTCCTCCTTGTGAACTATGCTTAATGGTACCTTGAATTAGTGTTGTAATGTGTTTGACACATTCACATTAGGTCTTGGGCCCTTATGAACTAATAAACATGAAAGGTACATTGCTAAAGTGTTGTAGAATGTTGTAACACATCTTCACACGTTTCTAAGGTTTTATTAATTAACTACACCTAATAAACCACTTTTTAACCTTAATCATGCCTTATCTAAAGTGTTGTAAAGTGTTGTAACACACTTTCACACTTTTCTAAGGTTGCTATTAATAATTAGGCTTATTTATGCTTTAATTGGCCTTATTTTGCATCCACAAGCCTCATTTAATGCATCTTTTCAAGGATAATCCTGACACTAATCAAAATCCAATCATAATTTAGGTGTTTTCGACTTGTATGACCCAAATTAGTGATCCGGGGCTCATTCACCACCTTAGGCGAATGAGTCATGTAACTATTGGTGAAATTTTCAGGTTAGCTTTAAATAAAAAATGAGGGGCATACCACAACCCTCCTCGTCATCCTTCATGATCAATCATACCCCACTTGAATTTTGATAGTGAGGTATGACCAATTAGGGGGCATACAAATTTTTAGGAATTTTGGAGTTGTATCCTTTTTGTTAGCTTTTTGTTGCAAGTTTTTGCATCATTTTCGGGCAAAACCCTAGTTTTCAAATATTCGACTATATCTCCCAAACGACTATGTATTTTCTCACAAAAAGTTTTCTACAAGTTGGAGATAATATCAAAAGCTTCTAGTTCGAAAATCAAAATTTTTGGAGCTGTTTTTAATTTTTAATATTTTTTTTGTTATTTTTCATGAAAAATCAATTTTGAGAGCAAATTAGTGAATTTTTTAGATATTTTTATATTTTGGGAAATTTATATGAATTCTAATAGGGGTATGTTCTTTATTTTTTTAATTTGAATGAAAAATATTTAGAAAAAAATATATCTTTGAAAATTAGGGTTTTACAAAGATTTGCTTATATCTCACAAATGGTGTGGATCTTTTCAGAATTTTTGTTTTGCATATTCTTGATGTTGTCAAGCGCCTTCACTCCAAAAATAATTTTTTGTACTCAGTTTGAATTTTATATAATTTTTTAATGATTTTTCATAAAAAGATAATTTTGGGTGCACAACAACAATTTTTTTGGATTTCTTTACATTTTTGGAAAGCTCTCAAAATTTTAATAAGGGTCTATTCTTTGTGTTTTTATTTTTCATCCAATCTTTTTTTCCAAAAATTAGATTTGTCTTGATTAGCTAACCCTCTAGTATTAGTGATCAATTATCTTGTTAGGGTTTTGGTTTTGTTACTGGTTTTGTGAATGTGTAGAAAAAATAAATATTTCAAAAGATAAATTGGATCAAGTGGACAAAAAAGTTGGAGCTAAAGAAAGTTTAGGTGCACACATTCCATATTTCATCTCTAATCATTGCTTTTCAACACATTTCAATTTGGAGCTTAAAACGAACATCTTGTTTGTTGTCACGTCATTGAAATTGGGCTTAAGAAGAACCATTGTCTTCCATCACATATTTTGGCTTTGGGGTAAAAATAACAAGTGCTTCCATTGTTTTCTTACACACATTTCATTTCTAAAGGGAAATTAACAACTACGAGTGCGAATCAAGTATGTGTGTCGTCCAAAACACCTCACTTGGTTCGCTTTTGTCATACCCTTCTGAGGAGGCCTGCTTGGAGCACACACCCCTCCAAGGGATGAACTCAATCCAGGTGTAAATCCAAAGACACACCTCTTTGGGAGTTGAAATATTGTCACTCTTGGCTAAGCCCCAAAGAACTTTATACCTTTGGGAAGTGAAGGTGAAGGGTGGGTTACCCCTTTCTCCCAACTATGTGGCAATATTTTTCTTTCAAATCATCCCTAGTCAACTTTGTGCATCCTAACTTAAGACCATTGGTCAATCTCCCCACTTGAATAATTGCTAGGATTGTTCTTGTGCTTGGAAGTGTCTTCTTATCATAATAATTTGTATTAAATCTTACATCAAATCGTGTCTTCGTGTGTGAATGTGTATTCAAGATTGAAATCTTAATCAAGCGAGAAAAATAAAAAATAAAAATAAAAAGTAAAAAAATATATAAAAATCCAAAAACATTAAAAACATTTCAAAAACAAACAAATCTAGGTGTCCTCCTAGTCAAGTTATGCACATTATCTCCAAGACAAACTTATAATCCTCATTTTTAGCCTATCCTTTGCATTGTCATTTAGACCTCACCACCATGTATGCAATTTGTCAGGGATACGGATTTGGACTATTGTCAAGATAGGCATCTAAGACAGTTGTGCCTTAGTGATTTCAATTCAAAATCACAACAAACACACAACCAACTATGCTATAAAGCGAAAACAAGCACACTTGATCCCCCATTGATCCTCTGAGAGAAGTGAATGCAACAAGAAACATATTCAACATAAACAGATACCATAAAAGACAAAAAGAAGACACAAAGATATACGTGGGGAAAAACCTTTCAGGTAAAAACCCCACACTCCAAAAGTTTGATCCATTGTATTATTCAGCAACAAAAACCAGTTACAATACACTATCAAGCTCAAAACCTATACAGGAGTTACATCTTTGTTCTACTAGAGAAATAACAGGTAACCGCAAGATTCCTTTCAGCTCCTCAGATGACTGTCACAGCCAGCCTCATGGCCAGCCCAGTCATTCAGCCTCCAATGATTCCCATGCCTAGATTCGAGAGATAGAGTGTTCACAGTTACAATGCCTAAGCAAACTGCTCGAACACCCTCTCCATCTCTCTACAAATCTCTTCACACCTTCGGCTCTCCAACCTGCAAGTCCAACTTCTGCAATCTCGCATCATGCATCATGCATTATGCTTGCAGCCCCATGCTCACACATTCACATGCCCACACATCCTACTCGCAGTCTCATGGTCGCGCATTCAACTCGCACATCTCACACTTGCTCTGCAACTCACTGCTCTTTCAGATTTGTCTCACTCCTGAGAAAAATAACACATCTCTCATCCATATGCAACCGACTCAGAAGAGTAAAGAAGCCCATCTTCAAATCATGCATCTGGTCGGATCTGATAGATCTCCCTGCAACGAGCTATCCATGCAATTAATGCCAACACCAAAATGGTTGAACTCGCCACCCTTCGTTGAAAAATGCAATTGCCACAATAACTATCTTGGTATCCGTCCAATCACTATTCAACTAGGTGCCACGTGTCCAAGACCCATCAGCAATCGCAGTTGACAAAGCAACCAAAACGGTCAAACAGACATCGGGCACGACCAAGACTTCAAGTCATTTCTAACACTGCTGGAGCCGGAGTCGAAACAGGACTCCACCGAAAATACACACTGCCGGAGTCAGAGTCGGAGATGGAACTGGAGTTGAAACATGATTCCACCGAAATTACAGGTTCAGGAACCAATTCGGTTCCGCGTCCGCCCACGACAAAGGGGAACTCATCAGAAATAGTTCTGACCGGGTAAAGTCAACCTGGGGTCAAACCAAGATGGGAACACAATAGACCGGAGTCAGAGTCGGGGATGGAACAGGAACAAAAACAAGACTTTACCAAAAGTCCAAGATCAGGAACCAATTTGGTTCCGGTTCTGCCTCCGCCAACAGCAAGAAACAACAATCCAGAACCAGGACAAGGTGGAGGAAAACACCCTGAGGAGAATCCAAACATCTAGAAGAGCCAAATCACAAAAATAGGAGTCGGGCTCGGAGTCAGAACAAAAACTGAAACAGGAACCTGGCAAACAGACATTGCCAAATTCCAAAACTGGTTCCACCTTCACCAGAAACTGCGAAGCGAGAAACAACAGACTGCCGGAGCCGGAGCCGGATCCAGAGCCAAACCCGGAACATGACAAAAGGAACAATGCCAAGTTCCAATCCGGTTTCACCTCTGCCAGAACAAAACTCAAAGATCCTAGAAAGCGGGGAGCAGAGCTGGAGACGGAATGGGAACAAACTCGGAACAAGGCAAAGGGAACAATGCCAAGTTCCATCCCGGTTCCGCCTCCGCCAGAACAAAAGACTTTGCCAAGGAAAACAAGAGAATTAGCCTAAGTCTTCAAAGGGGGTGAAACAAAAAGTTGAGGCAGAATTCCCAACAATCTCCCACTTGCCGAAGACTTTCAGGCATCCTCCAAACAAGCCCAAACAAGGACCAACACATGTTCTCACACACCAATCAAGACCACTGCAACAACATTAGAAAGATGTCCACCACCTTAGGCAACAACTCCAAACACAAGAACACACCAAGGTGAAACAACAACAGTCTCAGGAATGAAAGAAAATGATCCTCCAGCTGGCAAAGGCAAACAACAGCAAAGCACCACTCCAACCACCTCTAGAACAAGAAAAAAAAACTGACTAGCTAGAAAGGCAACCAAGAACTAACTGCCCTCATCCAACTGATCAAACCCACGTGACTGAAAACCAGCACCCACAGCTCATGCTGAAACATCCAACCACCCATACGTTAAAGGTATGACCTAAAAGTGAACTCATGCCATCAAAAGAAACCCACCCATTTCAGTAGCAAACAAGCACCCTGTGTCAACCAGTCATAGACCAAACACGTCCAAGTACTCTCACTGCAAAGGCACTGTCTAGATGAGTGCAAATAAAGCACCATCAAAAATGATCCAGGCATACCAAGTCCACCCAACCCAGCATAAAGAAATGTAACCATGTAGTTCCAAGGAACATCCATACTGATCTGCAACATTTGCAGCCACCTACTGCAAGAAATATTTCTCTCAACTATCTTCCACAGTTCTTCCAAACACCTCCAAAACTGACTGAAGAAAGAAGCATAGGCACCTTCGTGTCATCACCCAGGTGACAACACATGACCACAAACAGTGACCAACCCGACACCACAAAGGCAACTCACATCTAAAGTCACAAGAGCAATCAGGAAGAACAAGACCAGATAAGAGAGAAACTGCAAATCAACAAGAAAAAATTCCCTTCTACAAACACTTCTAAATGCCAGCTGTGTCAAGAATGATCTTCTTTACATCCCAAAGGGAAAAGCCTTGACAACATCCAACAAAACATGGATGTAATCTCCTCAAAGAAGATCATAAATACCCATATAACCATCTCCTGTCAGTCCTCAAAAGCACAAGGAGATAAACTATGTTGTCCAACCTTTCATTATGAATCCTCCAGAATCTAAACCAACTCAAGATTCATATCATGAAAGATAAAGCATAAAACACCTGAAAAGTATAATGGGTAAATACCTTTCACAATGACACCACTGCCGAGCAGACCAAGAAGAAAAGAGAAACATGCTCATCCAAGATATATAGGCCATCATGGCTAACCTAAGAGCATTCTCCTTCAAGGTCTCTGTTGAATTTACATTCAACCAAAGTGCAGGCTTCTCGGACTTTCAGCTATAACAACAACATTCACTTAAGAATTCAAGCCTCACCTTTATTCTCCATGCATCCATGAGTATCAATACCTGTCATCTCATGCTAACTCCAAATTGCAACACTGCAATAACCATGAAGTCCTCTAGCATATGACCAATGAACTCAAAGTAAAGAGAACCCCCAAACCACTGTCAAAGTTCCATAACCTAGAACAGGAACTTATCACGACACCATGATCTACACATCTCCAAGGGAGATACCATGCTTCAAGTGAACTATCCATGGTCTTCAAGAGCAAAACAACATGCCAAAAATCTAATTGCACAAGCAAGAGTATACCATGACATAAAGCAAACAACTCTAAACCAACATCACCTATTAAGCACCACCAGCAACTCACCCAAAGACTACCAAGGTCCTTCATGGCTCCAAAGTGCTACACATCTTCAAATAGTGAACATGTAGATGCAAATTTTGCAACACCAAAGAAGACACCAGTCATTGCTAAAGCTCCCACTGAAACGTGACACTGAGCTTTCCAAGCACCATGACTGACCACACCATCACTGTCAAAAGCTTACACTATGCCAGTGTACCTAGCTCTCCATGACATCGCGATCCACATGCTTCAGGTCCCCATCACTAACTATTCAGGTACTCAAACGCCATTCCTCCTCTCATCTCAAAACAACCACGCCAATGCACAAGTGACCACAGACAAGGTCAGCTAATAGATCTGCACAACACGGTTACACCCTCGTGGATATAGATAGTCCACTTCCGAGTTGTCTCACAACAAGCATGTAGGTAAGGACAGCCTACAATATTGCACAACCCGTGGATGCAACCAAAAGTAAACCTGCAAATCTATCATTGCACTAGAAACTGCAAAACTGAGATAATCAAAGAGAACTGCCAAAGCAGACAATCATGACTCAAACACCAAATCAACAACAGATCTGATTTGCCAGTCACGTCCATAATCCAAGCACCAAAGTCTAGAAAACCATCAAAGCATACCACAAGAATGCTGAAGGAGAAACATACCAACACTCCCATGTAGAGAAGACAACACTCCTCAAAACTAGTCGAACTGCAGCTATCTCATCCAGTCACACCCCAGAAACCAGGATTTAGAAAAATAACAAACAACAGTTCCACAAAACACAAGTTTTCCTTGACCGTGCTAAACTTGCAAAAAACCACAGTGTTTCCAAAACACCCACACACCTCCATATTCACTGCTCATCTAGAGAACTCAGGAGTCTGCACACAACCATCACAGTAAACCAGAACAATGAAAGAACAAGAGAATGCACCGTAGAATTTTTAGGAAAATCTACACAAAACCCTCACAGCCAAAGACATGAATTTGAACCATGCAAGTGCAAGAAAGAGACACACAGGAACAATAGGTCCGTTTCAGACCAGTTCCAATGCCACATTCATGCACAAGCACAAGGAAGAGCCAAGCTATCCAGAAGTTGCAGACCACCAAGGTCACCTCATAGCCTCCATGCAATCAGAGCACCAGAGAAAATGCCTTCAGTGCTAAGTCAGAAACACCCAACACAAGCACAACATTCTATAGTTGAACAACGACACAAGCTAGTCCATACCATCAAGGAGCCTCTCACACAGACGCCCAGTATGAACACCACACTTTGCTGCAACACAACCATGAACACATCTCATGCTCTTTTCATTAGGAACAATGTTACCAGTCAGGAGCTCCAGATCATGTTACCACAACATGACCCACTCCATACTTTTCCAACATCTTTCAAACTATATGTTGAATCAATGAAGCAAACACTTCCACTCACCGAAGGACCAATCACCAACCGATTTCTCCAGACTTCCTCAAGCTTGCCAGGCTAAGAAATCACCACAGGAGAAAACCCAAAACTTCAGCAACCAGGAGAAGGCTTTGATACCACTTGTTGGTATCATCAAGCCTCGACCTCCTTCAAACTAGCTCTGATACCACTTGTCAGGGATACGGATTCGGACTGTTATCAAGATAGGCATCTAAGACAATAGTGCCTTAGTGATTTCAATTCAAAATCACAACAAAGACATAACCAACTATGCTATAAAGCGGAAACAAGCACAGTTGATCCCCCATTGATCCTTTGAGAGAAGTGAATGCAACAAGAAATAGATTCAACATAAACAAATACCATAAAAGACAAAAAGAAGACACAAAGATATACGTGGGGAAAACCCTTTTAGGTAAAAACCCCACACTCCAAAAGTTTGATCCATTGTATTATTCAGCAACAAAAACCAGTTACAATACAATATCAGGCTCAAAACCTATATAGGAGTTACATCTTTGTTCTACTGGAGAAATAATAGGTAACCACAAGATTCCTTTCAGCTCCTCAGATGACTGTCATAGCCAGCCTCATGGCCAACCCAGTCATTCGGCCTCCAATGATTCCCATGCCCAAATCTGAGAGATAGAGTGTTCATAGTTACAATGCCTAAGCAAATTGCTCAAACACCCTCTCCATCTCTCTACAAATCTCTTCACACCTTCGGCTCTCCAACCTGCAAGTCCAACTTCTACAATCTCGCATCATGCATCATGCATTATGCTTGCAGCCCCATGCTCATGCATTCACATGCCCGCGCATCCTACTCGCAGTCTCATGGTCGTGCATTCAGCTCGCACATCTCGCACTTGCTCTACAACTCACTGCTCTTTCAGACTTGTCTTACTCCTGAGAAAAATAACACATCTCTCATCCATATGCAGCCAACTCAGAAGAGCAAAGAAGCCCATCCTCAAATCACGCATCTGGTCAGATCTGACAGATCTCCCTGCAACGACCCGTCCATGCAATCAATGCCAACACCAAAACGGTTGAGCTGGCCACCCTTCGTTGACAAATGCAACTGCCACAATAACTATCTTGGTATCCGTCCAATCACTATTCAACCAGGTGCCACACGTCCAAGACCCATCAGCAATTGCAGCTGACAGAGCAACCAAAATGGTTAAACAGACATCGGGCGCGACCAAGACTTCAAGTCATTTCTAACACTGTCGGAGCCGGAGTCAGAACAAGAGTTGAAACAAGACTCCACTGAAAATACACACTGCCGAAGTTGGAGTCGGAGACGAAACTGGAGTCGAAACATGACTCCACCGAAATTACAGGTTCAGGAACCAATTCGGTTCCGCGTCCGCCCACGACAAAGGGGAACTCATCAGAAACAGTTCTGACCGGGTAAATTCAACCCGGGGTCAAACCAAGACGGGAACACAATAGACCAGAGTTGGAGTCGGGGATGAAACAGGAACAAAAACAGGACTTTACCAAAAGTCCAAGATCAGGAACCAATCCGGTTCCGGTTCCACCTCCGCCAACAGCAAGAAACAATAATCTAGAACCAGGACAAGGCGGAGGAAAACACCCCAAGGAGAATACAAACATCTAGAAGAGCCAGATCACAAAAGCAGGAGTCGGGCTCGGAGTCAAAACAGAAACTGAAACAGGAACCTGGCAAACGGACATTGCCAAATTCCAAAACTGGTTTCGCCTCTGCCAGAACCTGCGAAGCGAGAAACAACAGACTGCTGGAGTCAGAGCCGGATCTAGAGCCAAACCCAGAACATGACAAAAGGAACAATACCAAGTTCCAATCCAGTTCCGCCTCCACCAGAACAAAACTTGAAGATCTTAGAAAGCGGGGAGCGGAGCTGGAGACGGAACAGGAACAAACTTGGAAGAAGGCAAATAGAACAATGCAAAGTTCCATCCCAGTTCTGCCTCCGCCAGAACAAAAGACTTTGCCAAGGCAAATAAGAGAATTTTCCTGAGTCTTCAAAGGGGGTCAAATAGAAAGTTGAGGCAGAATTCCCAACACAATTTACCTTGATATGATTGCTAGTCAAGTTGAATACCAATTACTTTGTAATGGTCAATCCCAACAAGCCATAGACTTCAAAAGACAATTCATCCAATCCAAATACCAATCAACCTCAACCCATGGTCAACAACATATACCCTTCTTAATAACAATCCATAAGCCCTAGTCATTCATCTATCTACCCTCACTATCAAGAGTCACTTAACAAAAGACATACCATTAATCCACAACAAGTGTCGACTTATCACCCTTATCCTAACCTTGACAAGGGAAACTAATCTTCCACTAATCCATTCCAAGCCTTCATGTCCTATCCTAGTTCATCATCCATTAATTCATTCCAATCCATTTCATCTCAATCTACATCTAGTCATGGTCTCCAAAATCACATCCCAATGCCTAAACTTGAGGATACATGTCAAAAGGAAAATCCAAAGCATGACATCATAACTTCACCTTCATGTCAAGATCAAAATAGTCTATCCCATGATCCTATCCTTAAGTCCATCCGTGAAGTCATTCTAGATAACCATGGCATCCAAAATACACCTATCCATGATCAAGATCTCATTCCCAATCATGTTAGCCAAGACAAACCTATCTTTGATCAAGATCCTACCATTGAACAAGGCACCCAAAGTCATCCATTTATCGATCTTTATACCATCCATGATCAAACATTTGAAGTCAATCCTATCCAAACTCCAAACACCTCCATTTCCCAAAATGAGACGCTTGCCTCCTTGGGACACATAGATAATCAAAAAAATGACATGGAGAACATTCAAGAAGAACATAAAAAGGCTACTATGGTTCAAGAAGAACACAAGGAAGCTATCATTGACCAAGTCAAACACGAAGGCACAAAAGATATCATTGATCAAATCGACGTCGTAAAGGACCAAGAAGACACAAGCATGACAAATGATAAAGCCAAAATATCCTACCAACTAGGATCATCCACCTTTGTCAAATCAAGCTTTCTTGCAGATGAGAAAATTCCTAGCATTAGTTTTTACATACATAATGATGGGTTCACATCTTGTTTTCAAAACAAAAAATAACCCATTGCAAAGAGAATATGTCAAAGCATGCAGTATCAAGGAAGATAACTAGGCATACATGAGAAAGGCATTCATAAACCAATACAGTTTTATGAAAATCCTAGACATCAAGGTCTTGGCTATTCTTTAATCAAGAAATCAAATGGTGTTAGTGATACCTTCATGATATTAGGGGACACTTTATCCAATACAAAAATCAAAATGGGGGTCATGAGTAGTCCTTATCATAATGTTGCTTCCAACAGTCCTTCCATCCACACCATAAAACATCATTCCCTAAATTGGAACCAACAACGACAAAAGCCTTACAAGTCTAAAGTTAAAAATCAAATGTCAAAGGCCATTGAGTACAAAAATCCAAGTGGACAAATGAAGTTAAAATGGATCCCAAAGAAAATTGGATCAAGTAAAGAAAATATTCTAAATCCAAAATTCAATCAAAATGTGGAGCCACAAGAAAAAAGTTCTCCCACATATAGTAAATTTCCACCTCCTTCAAAATGGTCATCACGCAAGGCATATAAAATTCATGGTTCCAAACACTATCCTAATAAAAATTCGAAACTCCATCATTCACCACCCCATGTTTGGAAAATAAAAATTCCTATATCTAAAATGCCAAATAGTCTATCCACACCTACCATCATCCATCATAATCCTACATCTCGCCTAAAGTCTAAAAATCCCACATCACAAACTCGTCGCACCTTGGAAGCAACTCTTTATCACAAGGACTCTCATGGAACTCTATCACGATGGGCACATTTCGATAAGGCTAGCCCGAATGTCAGAAAAGATCACAATAAAATTGAAGTGTTATGATCCTAACAAGAAAATTATTACATAAATATTACTATTGACATATCATGACACCGGTATCTACATCAACACCATCAAAGTGATCATCTAGAAAAATACAAAAAAAAAAGAAAAAATTTATATAAAAAAAATAAGTAGAGAGATTTTTTTTGTCCAATGGTGAAAACCTGGTAAATAGGTGCCCTAGGGAAGTACCATGATGAAAACTTGGCAAACATGCATCATGTGAAAGAGAAATTATCTATGTGGACCATTACACTTGGGGGCAAGTTGTCTCATTTCCCATGCCCTTCACATGACATTTCCTATGACATTTCCATCTATCCATCTAAGACCTATCATTCCCATCAATTTTCCCACCTACTTTGATCTTGATAAGGACTAAGGTAAAAACATAAATTATTCTTCAGGATTTGTTTTTACATGTCTATCCTTTGGTTATACACTACTTATGAAATATCATATCCTTCATAACATTATCCATACCCATACCTTGGAGAAAATAAATTATTCCTATATGACATAGTCCTTGGAGATGATATGCCAATAATCCTCATGTATCCCATCCTTTACCAAAATCAATCCATTATCCTTCCATGCCTATTGTTGGGTTTGGTTTTCCCTTGCCATTGGTTTAAGGATTTTGATCCGCTTATCCAAGTTCCCTCCATAATCCCATCTAGTAATTCCAAATGCAATAAGCCTAATCCATACAATCTTGTTGTGCATCCTAACGCACCATCCAAAAAATTCCTTGGCTTTGTTTCTAGCCTTGTTGCAAACCTTGATCTTTTAGTCACATTATCAACATCCTCATGGTTTTTTGGGATGTGTCCTTCCCACATCATACAACTTCGTCATCATCCTCATCACTTGTCAATTAGTTTTCAGCTTGACTAGGAGCAAGATCATGGTTGTCCTTGGATTCTTGTGTGTGCTTGCTCGCTTTCTTGTAGGCATCATTCATATGCATTTTTCATGGTCCTTATAGTGTATCATCCATAATAAAAGACAAAAAAATATAAAACATTTGAAAAAGACAAAAAAATTCAAATATTCTCAAAAAGAAAAAAAATCAAAACATGTTAAAAAGACAAAAACATCCAAATAACCTTCAAAATCCCAAAAATTAGAGTCAAAGTCAGTTAGTCCACGTCATTGTCATACTACATTGCCTCTGTGACTAAACATAGGAAGGGTCATCTATCGATGGTCCCCCCGAGGCCACCTAGGTCAATCCTTTTGGGTTCGTCATGTTAGTCAAATAAATCAAACATTGTCAACATAGACACAAAAAATCATCAAAACATCAGACAAGTCACACATCAACAAGCCAACAAGCCAACAAACCAAAAAAAATGTCAAAATAGTCAAACAATCAAATTGTCAAAACAGTCAAGTTATGTCTTATACAAGATGTGTCCTTCTTGAAACTAGACATTGTCATCAAGTCAAACATTGCCATTTTCCTTATACATATGGTCACATGATCGAAACTAGACTTGACATCTTATACAACATGTTTCCCTCCTAAAATTGGACATTGTTAGACAATCAACCTATCAATCACCTAAAAATCAAACAATCATATATTTTGGAAAACACTTTGAATGGTTGTCGACCTTGTGGTTTGTCTCGTCTTTTTTTTTTATGTGTCTTTGAGTCAGATTACTAGCTTCCTCGAGGATGTCCCTTGAAGGATTTAGATGAGAAATGATGTCTCTTGACTCTTTTCTTTGATTATTGTTTGTGGATTGTCTTGGCAAAAAAACTAGTGCAAGTTGGCCCTTAGTATGAGCTAGGACATTCCTTTTCTACGACTGTTTGTTTTGCAAGTGGATGAGCTTGCACACCTTGGTCTATGTCATACTGTGGTGTTTGTTCTCCATTTGTGCCATTTTATCACCCAATGATGATCAGTGCAGAGTCTTGTCTGGAAAATATGCATCTTTAAAGTTGTCTCCACTAACATCCATATCCTCCACGCTAAAATTTCTTCTATGCCACTTATCTATTTTCCTCTTATACATTTTGAGAGCACAATTGTGTTCTTTGAACCCACATTTCCTCTCGAGGGGGCATACCACAACCCTCCTTGTCATCCTTCATGATTATTCATGTTTATTGAAAAATGATGTTTGCCCTCATATTTTTGTGAGCAACTATGACTATGACAAGACCTAAGAAAATATTGAAGGATTTGATCTAAAATGCAAGTGTACTCAGATTTCTACAAGCATGAAGAAGTGTGGAAGCCTAAATTTTGAAGGATGAAGTGTGAGATGATGAAGTGATGAAGTCAGAAGATGATCAAAGTCCCCAAATGAGGTTGGCATTGCCTTTTTGTAAAAAAAACAATTTTGGATGAATAGCCAAGATTAAAATTTGAGAGATGCCTTAAGATCAAAGGATGTAAATGCATGTGACAACTAGCAATTAGGGTTAGGGAAAAGTTAGGTTAAAATTTAAAATGGAGGGTTGAGATTTGATTTTGGGAAAATCAAATCAAAGGTCAAGAATGCATGTGACAAGAAGATATTGGACACAAAAAAAGAGGATGGTGGAGAATCAAATAGGAATTTAAAATTATTTGATTCAAGTGATATTGACCTTTTGAATTAAAAATTAATTTAATTCAAAAGTGGTGGGGTCATGTGACAATAAATAATTATTTCAAATTATTTACTTGGTGGGAAAATAGAAAGTGAGAAATTTAAATAAATGGCTTTATTTAAATTTAGAGAAAAGTCAATGAGACAATTAAATAATTAATAATAATTATTTAATTGTGGAGAAAATGGACAAGGTGGACAATAATTGAATAAATCATGTAAGAATTTATTTAATTATAAGAAGGCATAAGGAATTAATGATGCATTTAAATAAATAAATAAAATTTATTTATTAAATAATCAAGAGGAAATAATAGGTAAATGATAATTAAATAAATTTAGAAATTTATTTAATTATAGGGAGACATAGAAAGTTAGCGACATATTTAAATAGAATAAATGTAATTTATTTATTTAAATAGTCAGGAGGAATAAAAGATATGAATTAATTAAATAATTAAGAATTATTTAATTAATAGTTGAATTTGGACTATAGGACATAATTAAATATTTTAATTATGTTGAGAAGAAATATGGAGAAAAATAAAGTTTGCAGGCCTAGATCAATTTTATGTGTCTACATTTTGCCCCTCTTTGTCATAATGCAGTTTATCACATTGTGACAAAGAAATTCAGTCAAAACATGCCCCTAGTGTAAAGAGGATGAGGAAGGATGATGATGAGGGTTGTGGTATGCCCCCTTGAGAGGACATGCGGGTTCAAAGAACATTAATGTGCTCTTGAAATGGATAAGAGGAAAATAGATAAGCGACATAGAAGAAATGTTAGCATGGATGATATGGATGTTAGTGGAGACAACTTTAAAGATGAATATTTTTCTAGATAAGACTCTACACTAATCATCATTAAGCGGTAAAATGACACAAATGGACAACAAACACCATGGTATGACATAGACCAAGGTCTACATGGTCATCCACTTACAAAATAGATAGTCGTAGACAAGGAATGTCCTAGCTCATACTAAGGGCCAAGTTGCTCCGATATTTTTGCCAAGACAATCCACAAACAAAAATAAAAAAAGAGCAAGAGACATCATCGCTCCTTTGAATCCTTCATGGGACATCCTTGAGGAAGATAATAATATGACTCAAATAAAAATTGAAAAAAAATATAAGACAAGACAAACCACAAGGTCAATGACCATTCAAAGTGTTTCCCAAAATATGATTGTTTGATTTTTAGGCAATTAACAAGTTGATTGTCTAACAACGCTTGGTTTCACGAGGGAAACATGTCGTATAAGACGTCAAGTCTTGTTTCGATCATGTGACCACCTATATAAGGCAAATGATGATGTTTGACTTGATGATAATGTCTGGTTTTAGGAAGGGCACATCCTGTATAAGACATAACTTGACTGTTTTGACGGTTTGACTATTTGACTATTTGACTATTTTGATAATTTGTTTGGTTTGATTGAGTGACCTTGTTGGCTTGTTGGCTTGTCGATGTGTGACTTGTTTGATGTTTTGATGACTTTTTGGGTCTATGTTGGCAATGTCTTATTTATTTGACTGACATGACGAACCCTAAAGGACTGACCTAGGTGGCCTCGGGGGCACATCGACAAATGGCCCTTCCTACGTTTAGTCACAGAGGCAACGTAGTTTGAAAATGACATGGATTGATTGAAACGACTGAATTTGACTCTATTTTTTGGGATTTTGAAGGTTATTTGGATGTTTTTATTTTTTGACATATTTTGATTTTTTTTCTTTTTGAGAATATTTGATTTTTTTTGTATTTTATTATAGATGATATGGGGAAGTATGTATTCTATGATGGATGATACACTATAAGGACCATAAAAAATGCATATGAATAATGCCTACAAGCAAGCAAGCACACACAAGAATCCAAGGACAACCATGATCTTGGTCCTAGTCAAGCTAAAAACAAATTGACAAGTGATGAGGATTATGACAACGTTGTTTGATGTGGGAAGGACACATCCCAAAACAATGTGAGGATGTCGATAATGTGACTAAAGGATCAATGTTTGTAACAAGGCTAGAAAAAAATCCAAGGAATGTTTTGGATGATGCATTAGGATGGACATCAAGATTGTATGGATTAGGCTTATTGCATTTGGAATGACTAGATGGGATTATGAAGGGAACTTGGATAAGCGGATAAAAATCCTTAAACCAATGACAAGGGAAAACCAAACCCAACAATAGGCATGGAAGGATAATGGATTGATTTTGGTAAAGGATGGGAGACATGAATATTATTGGCATATGATCTCCAAGGACTATTTCACATAGGAATAATTTGTTTTCTCGAGGGTATGGATATGGATAATGTTATGAAGGTTATGATATTTCATGAATAGTGTATAACCAAAGGATAGACATGTCAAATTTTTTCCCAAAGCATGATTTATGTTTGTACCTTAGTCCTTATCAAGATCAAAGTAGGTGGGAAAATGGATGGGAATGATAGGGCTTAAATGGATAGATGGAAATATCATAGGGAATGTCATGTGAAGGGCATGGGAGATGAGACAACTTGCCCCCAAGTTTAATGGTCCACTTAGATAATTGCTCTTACACATGACACATGTTTTTCAGGTTTTCATCATGGTACTTATCTAGGGTGCTTGTTTACCAGGTTTTCACCATTGGATGAAATTTTTCTCTCTATTATATATATATATTTGTATTTATCTAGATGATCACTTTGATGGTGCTGATGTAGATGTCGATGTCATGATATGCCAATAGTAACCTTTATGGAGTAATTGTCTTGTTAGGACCATAACACTTGTAAACAACTGATCGATGTTATTGTGATCCTTTCTGATATTCGGGTTAGCCTTATCAAAATATGCCCATCGTGATAGAGTTACATGAGAGTCCTTGTGATAAAGAGTTGCTGCCAAGATGTGACGGGTTTGTGATGTGGGATGTTAAGACTGTAGGTGAGATGTAGGATTATGATGGATGATGGTAGGTGTGGATGGACTATTTGGTATTCTAGATGTAGGAATTTTTATTTTCCAAAAATGGGGTGGTGAATGATGGAGTTTGGAATTTTTATTGGGATAGTGTTTGGAACCATGAATTTTATATGCCTTACGTGATGACCATTTTGAAGGAGGTGGAAATTTATTATATGTGGGAGACCTTTTTCTTGTGGCTCCACATTTTGATTGACTTTTGGATTTAGAATATTTTCTTTGCTTGATCCATTTTTCTTTGGGATCCATTTTAACTTCATTTTTCCACTTGGATTTTTGTATTGAATGTCCTTTGACATTTGATTTTGGACTATAGAATTGTAAGGATTTTGTCTTTGTTGGTTCCAATTGAGGGAATGATGTTTTATGGTGTGGATGGAAGGAGTGTTGGAAGCAACCTTGTGACAAGGACTACTCATGGCCACATTTTGATGTTTGTATTAGATAAAGTGTTCCCTAATATCATGGAGGTATCACCAACACCATTTGATTTCTTGATTGAAGAATAGACAAGACCTTGATGTCTAGGATTTTCATAAAACTATAATGGTTCCCAAATTCCTTGCTCATGTATGCTTAGTCCCCTTCCTTGATACTACATGATTTGACATATTAGCTTTGCAATGGGGTATTTGTTATTTTGAAAACAAGATGCGAACCCATCATTATGTATGTGGAAAAAAATTCTTGGAATTTTCTCATTTGCAAGAAATCCTTCTTTGACATAGGTGGATGATCCTAGTTGGTAGGATATTTTGGCTTTATCATTTGTCATGCTTGTGTCTTCTTAGTCCTGTACCATGTTGATTTGATCAATGATATCTTTTGTACCTTAATGTTTGACTTTGTCAATGATAGCTTCCTTGTGTTCTTCTTGATCCACAGTAGCCTTTTTATGTTCTTATTGAATGTTGTCCATGTCATTTGTTTGATTATCTATGTGTCCCAAGGAGGCAAGTGTCTCATTTTGGGAAATGGAGGTGTTTGGAGTTTGGATAGGATTGACTTCAAATGTTTGATCATGGATGGTATAAAGGTTGATAAATGGATCACTTTGGGTGTCTTGTTCAATGGCAGGATCTTGATCAAAGATAGGTTTGTCTTGGTTGACATGATTGGGAATGAGATATTGATCATGGATAGGTATATTTTGGATGCCATGGTTATCTAGAATGACTTCACTGATGGAATTAAGGATGGGATCATGGGATAGACTACTTTGATCTTGACATGAAGGTGAAGCTATGATGTCATGCTTTGGACTTTCCTTTTGACATGTATCCTCAAGTTTAGGCATTGGGATGTGATTTTGGAGACAATGACTAGATGTAGATTGAGATGAAATGGGTTGGAATGAATTAGTGGATGATGGACTAGGATAGGATGTGAAGGCTTGGAATGGATTAGTGGAAGATTGGTTTCCATTGTCAAGGTTAGGATAATGGTGATAAGTGGACACTTGTTGTGGATTAATGGTATGACTTGTGTTAAGTGACTCTTGATAGTGAGGGTAGATGGATGAATGACTAGGGCTTATGGATTGTTGGTAAGAAGGGTATGTGGGTAGTTGACCATGGGTTGGGGTTGATTGGTATTTGTATTGGATGAATTGTCTTTTAAAGTCTATGGTTTGTTGGTATTGACCATTGCAGAGTAATTGGTATTCAACTCGACTGGCAAGCATATCAAGGTAAATTACAGACATGGTGGTGAGGTCTAAATGAAAATGCAAAGGCTAGGATGAAAATGAGGATTATAAGTTTGGCTTAGAGATAATGTGGATAAATTTACTTGGAGGATAGCTAGATTTGTTTGTTTTTGAAATGTTTCTAATGTTTTTGGATGTTTTTGTATTTTTTTTACTTTTGATTTTGATTTTTTATTTTTCTTGCTTGATTAAGATTTGAATCATGAATAAAAATTCACACAAACAAGACAAGATTTGATGCAAGATGTAATACAAATGATTATGATAAGAAGACACTTCTAAGCACAAGAACAATCCTAGCAATTATTCAAGTGGGGAGATTGGCCAATGGTCTTAAGTTAGGATGCACAAAGTTGACTAGGGATTGTTTGAAAGAAAAATATTTCCACATAGCTGGGAGAAAGGGGCAACCCACCCTTCACCAAGTCACTTCCCAAAGGTATAAAGTTCTTTGTGGCTTAGCCAAGAGTGACAAGATTTCAACTCCAAAAGAGGAATGACTTTAGATTCACACCTGGATTGAGGTCATCCCTTGGAGGGGTGTGTGCTCCAAGTAGGCCTCCTAAGAAGGGTATGACAAAAACGAACCAAGTGAGGTGTTTTGGAGGACACACACACTTGATTCACATTTGCAATTTTTGATTTCCGTTTATAAATGAAATGTGTGTAAATAAACAATAGAAGCACTTGTTATTTTTAATCCAAAATCAAAATGTGTAATGAAATACGATGGTTATTTTTAAGCCCAATTTCAATGATGTGACAACAAAGAAGATTGATTTTAAACCCCAAAATCCAAATGTGTGATCAAACAAATTGTTCTTTTTTAAGCCCCAAATCTAGATGTGTGACAATCAAGATTAAGAGATGAAGGATGAAATGTGTGCACCTAGACTTTCTTTCAATCCAAATTTTTGTCCACTTTTGATCCAATTTTTCCTTTTAAGTGTTTAGTTTTTTTTCACATTCACAAAACCAACAACAAAGCCAAAAAGCCTAACAAGATAATTGATCACTAATATTTGAGGGTTAGCTAGTGAAGACAAATCTGATTTTTGGATTTTTTTTTTGCATAAAAAATAAAAACACAAAGAACAGACCCTTACTAAAATTTCTAGAGCTTTCCAAAAATGTAAATAAATCTAAAAAAATTATTGTTTTTCACCTAACATTAATTTTTTTTATGAAAAATCATTAAAAAATTATAAAAAATTCAAAATTGGTCCAAAATTTCTTAGTTTTGGACTAAAAGCTCTTGACAACATCCAAAATTTTCAAAAACAGTTTTGTGAAAATATCTACAACTGTTCATGAGATATAAGAAAATCTTTGTAAAACCCTTAATTTTAAAAGATATATATTTTTTCTAATTATTTTTCATCCAAATTAAAAACATAAAGAAAATACCCCAATTGGAATTTTCAGAGCTTTCCAAAAATAGAAAAGTATCTAAAACAATTGCTAATTTTCTCTCAAAATAAAAAAAAAATTATAAAATATTAAAAACATCTCTAACAATTGATTTTTGGAATTGAAGCTCTTGATATTGTTCCCAACTTGTAGAAAACGTTTAGTGAAAATATACGCAGAAGTTTGAGAGATATGGGTGAATCTTTGAAAACTAGGGTTTTGTCCCCAAAATGATGCAAAACTTGCAAGAAAAAGCTAACAAAACTTGCAACAAAAAGGATCCAACTCCAAAATTCCTCAAAATTTGTCAAAATATTGAGCTAAAAATCAGTTGTCAGATTCACCAATGTAACTAATTCAGAAATCTAAGTTAGCATGAAAACACAAATGCATAAACAACACCCTAGCTAAACAATGAAGTATAAAGGAAGAAAATAACATAAAAAAAAGAAGAATTTCACCAAACAACCTTCATGCCCTCCATGATTTACCTTCATTTCCTTTATCCATTTTTCTTGAATATGATAATTTCCCTCAGATTTGAGTGTGCAATAATAAGCCTAAGACAAGTGACTAGCAAAATATTGAAGATTGTTGTCTCACACTTGCATCATATACTTGCATAATATCTGCAGATAATAAAAATGACAAGGGTAAGGTATTTTATAGAAAAGACAAATTTGAATGAATGGTTGAGATTGGATGCCAATAAGATGTTTTAACCAATGCCCAAGATTGAAAGTTGTGAAATAGGGTTAGGGCTAAATTAGGGAAAATGATAAGGATGAAGGGTTGCGATTGAATTATGAGATAATTCAATCAAGGTCTAGGATTAAATAAGATGTCAAGAGATAAGATTTGATGTGGAAGATAATATTGACATGGATAAAGAGGTGATAGGAGAAATTAAATAATAAAAATTATTTAATTTAGGTGGCCAATGAATTATTAAATAATTAAAATAATTATTTAATTATAGAGGAATGTGACAAAATGAATCATTTTGAATTAAATAATGATTTAATTTAAAATTTAAGAGAGTGGACCAAATCAAATAAATAAAATCTATTTAATTTAGGAGAGAAAAGGCTGATGAATAATTAAATAATTAAAAATAATTATTTAATTATAGTGGAAAGTGGACAAAAATTAAACAAATAAGAACTTATTTAATTTTAGAAATAAGAGGACTTAATTAGTGACGTAATTAAATAAATAAAATTTATTTTATTAATCAAGGAGGAATAAAGATAAAAAATGAATGAATTAAATAATTAAAATTAATTAATTAATAGAAGAATTATGACTTTAGAAAATAATTAAATAATTAAAATTATTTAATTTAATTATTTAATTATCAAAGACAAAAGGGGAAATGATAGAAAATTTAGAAATCACAAGTCTAGGACAATTTTTAGTGTCCACAAGTCCCACCTAGATTTTTGGGCCTTGAACTTGGTTTCACATAATTCTAAGCATTTTTAAATTTGGTCCATACATTATGCCCAGTGGGACTAATTCACCACCTTGGATGAATGAGTCTTGTGTGGCCTAAAATCAAAATTAATTCAAATTCTTGGTTAGATTTTATCCTCCTAGATCTCATGTCAGCTTGTAGTGTTGTAATTTCGGGAATTCTTGCATAATTAAGTATAAATACAAGTTTTTTTCACTCATTTTCACCCCCAAGCATTCAAGTATTCATCCTTATAGATTTTTTTGAGTTTACAAGTGCATTCAAGGGTAGATTATCAAGTTTTCTAGAGCATTATTCAAGCATCAAACATCATCTCAAAGACTTCATGCATCCTTTTTTTTTTTGAGCTAGTAATTGTGATGTAGCGTTTATGATTCAAGCAAGTGTCCAATTCAAGATCTATCACCTTCAAGCAAGAATAAAGATCTACATCCATTGGAGTCATCACATACATTTTTGCAACACTTTATTGCTAGAGTTGTGTGAGTTGTAACATCATATATTATTCATTCATCATTCTCCATTCCTATTTCATTCTATTTCAAGGTTTGATTACCAAAACGTGGTTTGACCAAGGCAAACCCCTATCCACTAACCCAACAAAATTTTCCTCTCTCTTTTGTTTGTGATTTGTAGGTTTAGATTGAATAAACATCAAAGAGCAAGATTGGAAGAAGTTGTCAAAGTGTATAAATTTGTCAAAGTTGTCATCAAGCCTTGGAGAACATTGGGAAACACATACAGGTTGATTTACGGAGATTCAAATCCAAAAACTTACATAGGTAGATTGAGTAGATTGAGAAGAGAAAATTCAAATCTTGAAGTTCTAGAAAGCCCTAACTAGATTGATCCACCACTTTTGGTGAATGAGTCCCAGTTTAAGTCAAAATTTAGATTTTTGCAGATTTGGATACCCATTTGACAAATTCCTATTCTCGCACAAAATCCTAGATTTTGGACTAATTCGCCCAACTTGGAAAATGAGTCCCACTTATCATTAAGATTTGATTTTCTATCATTTCAGAGCTCCATTCAACCATCTCCTAATTTCAAGGTGCACACAGTCCTTCTTGTAGCTTTTTGTGTTGTTTCATTTACTTTTCTAGGTCATTTTGTAAGTCATTGCATCATATTAGGGTTTAGTGTTACAACTTGCATTGCATTTGTCTTTCCAAGTTCTTACTTGGTGGTCAACCACTCACTAGTTTACAATCAGCCCCTAGGACAACCCTATTGCAAGATCTCTTTCTCCTTTGCATTGAGATCTCTAGGGTTATCCTTGAATATAGTATGTGGAAAGTGGGTATGATCTATGTCCTAAATCATATGATAACATCCAAACCCCATTTTACATATACAACAATAATATTTCCCTATGGGATCATAACATGGTCTTTGAAGTTGATTTGGATGCATCAACATATATAGAGGAAAGCATCTAATCACATAAAACCATAACACCCCAAAATTCTAAATCCCAATAATCTAAATGCCAAAGTTAGTTTAAATCCAAAAATACAACAATCATAAAGCTTCCATTCATGATCTAATGACCTAGAGTTCAAATATGCATAGATCTTAGAATCCAAAGTTCATGTGGATCCAAAAATATAGTCCTCAAGACCTATGGATCTCAAGGTAGAAATCCATGAATTTGAAGCTAAAAGTGAAATCCACAAACCAAAATATCCAAAACTCTAAAATTCATTTGGATCCTAAAATTCAGTAATCCCAAAGCCAAGAAATAAAATATCTCAAAAAAATACAATAAGCCAAAACATGAAATCCATCTAGATCCCAAAAATATGTCAATATGAATATCCTATCCAAAATCCAAAGTCCCAATGTCAAAGAGCCTATAAATTCAAAATCCCCTCAAATAATAAGTCAAAAAATAATAAAATCCAAAAGCTACAGTTCAATATAGTAAAACAATAAATCATACAATATGATATGATGTTGGAAATTGTTGGTCCTATTTTTACTTCATCCAATGACATTTAATCATGTCTCCATCATCACATCCTTTCATCCATCCATTTTACATAATCAAATCCATAATTTAATGTACCTCCATCACCACATTCATTTCATCCAACCCCTCACATAATCACTATATGTCCTCCATCCAACTTGCCCCCCACTCCATTTTTCTCTTGGAAAAATTCTCTACTATAGACAGACTATAATGGTACCATGTTAAGTTATTACATTTCATGAAATCCCAGTTAGCAATCAAAGAAGTTCACAACAACCACCAAGTGCAATACCAATAGCATGGTCTATATGAAGCAATTATTAGAATGGGATGTTATTAGGTTATTGTGAAAATAGATACTTGAATAAAAACTAAAAAAATAAAAAATAATGAAATCAAAGAAAAATAAAATAGTAAAGAGAATCAAATGATAAAAACTATTCCAATGACACTTTGTCATGATAAAAACCCATTTGTAAACATCATGCATACTTATCCATCTGTGCAGAAAGACTTCTTCCACCCATTCATCCCATCCACCCTTTGCTTCCATTCGCTAGTCATCCATATCTGACTATCACATATACATATTGATGCTTATCATATGCATCCTCATCCTCATTTTGACCTTGATAAGGAAGTGGATAAAGTTGCCATATCCCTACAGTCAAAGACTAGAAAAGGAGGACAACCAAGGAGACAACCCAAATTTAATGAGCATGACCTTGGTATACAATGAAAGGGCATAGGTAAAGTAGAAGGGCATATGTGCAATTAAGAGGGAATGACATCCTTTCTTTTGGAGAAAATTATAGGTTGTGAGCTAAAATTTAGCATGCAGGACAAACTTTAAACCCCCATGACCTCCATAAGTTTGTAGATTTGGGCTTTGTTTTGGGAGAGGATGTAGAGGATAGGTAGGAGAAATGGTGACCTGGATACTAGTGTGCGAGGAGGTCATTTTAGAGACTAGGCATGGTGTTTGAAGTGACCAACATATTTTTCATGCCCCCATAACTATAAAATAGTTGGGATTAGGCGATGAGAGGGTAGGACAACATGCAGGGCAGAAAACATAAAATATTGACTAGGAGGAAGGCGATGGAATCACGTGGGTGAGTGAACATATGGAAAAATGTGAGGGAATTTAGTTTTTGTTGGCATGCTTATGCATGTATAAATTCATTTGCATTATATATCCATGGAAAACTATCACTATTGGAAGCATTGGGATAGGTTCAGTTGATATTTAAACCATGTCAACATAAACTAAATGTTAAATATGACACACATATAGGGATGAATTTACAATCCCCTATTGTAAAAACACTAGCTTACCATACTACTTTGTCTTTGGTATTTAAATCTATGAAAGGGTGATCCCACAATAATGGGTTACACTTTTTTTCCAAACATGACATTGAAATCAACATTTTTCACTAGATCTTCACTTTCGTACACCCATAGAAGCTAAACCATTAAGAATTTGAAGATTAAGCAAACTAGTGATTTGTGATATTTTGTGTTGAGAATCTAATTATACTTTTTTTTTAAAATTAAAAATAAATTGTGAATTATTTTATGTAGTTTTTATTAACTTATTTTTTTTACTAAACATCATTTTCAAAAACTGATGCTTACTTTCAGCTGCATAATTTTTTTTATAGAAAGCATACAATTCTAATTTTTTAAGTACAATGTTTTCACACCATTATCTAGTGGATGGATAATTTTTCATAATTTTTTGTTGCATATATATTTTTTAATTAATTTTATAATTCAGAGTAATTATAATTTGGATATATTATACTTTCAACTCCATAACTTTTTTTGTATTCATTTGAATTAACTTATTCTTCTTTTGTTGGAATAAGGACATCAATAGCTAGTGTACATACATTTTTAAGAATATTTTTTCTCTCTTTTCCTATTTTTTTCGTATGTGTTAAATAAAGATCTCGATGTTTGTTGAAAAACCTACATTCACAAGAAATAAAAAATAAATATAATAATAAAATTAAATATATTTAAAATTATACTTTTTGGGAAGCTTATAATAAGGACTACATGTTTACAAAAAAAAATTTAAAATAAATTAATTTGATCCCCTAAAAGGTAAATCAAAAGTGGTTTTTTATCAACATTTTGATAGGTCTAGAGGAGACTTCATTATAGGTATGGTTTAAAACTAGCAGCTTTCTATCCAAGGGGGTTTTGATATAACTGGGTTTGATCAAACCCTCTTCAATTAAAACCCTTAAAATAGAACCTTTTTAAGGCTTAAATCATTATATTTTTGAAAAATATGTGATTTCAGAAAAAATCAGGATGTCCCAAAAAGTGTAACCCATTATTGTGGAAGCACCCGAAAATTACTACTCAATTCAAGAAGGTAAAAGAAAATTGGGAAAAAGAAAAGCAAATCTTGAATGAAACTAAGAACTTGGAGTTGAAAATACTAGAGGATAAATTGATAGAAGTGGTCAATAGAGCTATCCAAATATTTTAGTGTAGACCTCTGTCTATGGTATATGCATTGTTATTAAAGGAAAAATTTCTTAGTTTTCAATTCAATAAATTTGTTAATGACTAACCATTTGCTTTGGATAAGAAACACAATTTTATCACTTTCTTTAGAAAGATCATTTTAGAGGAGAAGGACCACTTATGTGAATATTATTTGCATAATTATGTGATGATATAAGACACTAAATGGAATCCCTTGATGTATGTTAGGGATTTTCAAGTGAGAGCTCTTGCATCTTACTTCAAAAATGAGCAACTCCGTGGGGAATTAATGGAGAAATATGAGGAAGAGGAGAAAACAATGGCACTAGAAATTAGAAAGGAAGCAATGGATCTCGATGTAGTCATTACTCAATGGTTAAGACTCATTTCTCATAAAGGGGCTAGGGAAAACAATTATATAACTAAGACTCAATGATTATAGAAGGATTCAACAATTGGCAGTGACCACTCTTCAGAATTGCCTGATACATGTGAGGAATAGATGGGATAGTTTGACTCTAGAATTGAAAAGGAAAGAGCCTCACTCCCTCTATAATTTTATGAGCATGTTTGAGAGATTACACCAGTATATTAAGATCTTAGGAAGTAGGGGAGAAGAGTGGGTTCCACTGAATTTCCACCCTCCTATCCTAATTCACCCAATTCCACATTGGATTGGACAAATTACTGATCATGACATGAATGTAGAACTGGACAAGATGAACATACTTGCATGCTACAATGGTTCTACCTGAAACAGGGATAGGGAGTTAGCATAGTCATGAATCCTAGGAAAATTACTTTGTTTTATAATCTTTGCCCCTAGGTTACTTAGTTTGATATTTTTGCTCGAGGACAAGCAAAACAAGTTGGGGGGAATGATGGGTCTAGTTATTAGTATATTTTAGTTGCTTTCCATATACTTTTAAGACACTTTATCTATGGTTTTAAAGTATATTTTAAGACAATACTTCCATAATAGGTTATCCTTTCATACATACCTTGCAACCTTGAACTCATTTTGTGGAAATGAATATGGTGAAAATACTTGTAGCATTACACGATTTAAATATGAATATATATGTGTTTGAATGAAATGCTATGATTTAATTATGGTAGTTAGTTGCATATGTATGTATATGGATTAATCTCCTTGCAGCTCAACATGTGGTGGCAAGGAAGGAGTATTTGTAGCAAGCACTAAAGTAGTAGAATAGGGGATTAATGAAGTTCAAGCCATACAAATGTAGGAATCTTTGGAGTTGAGTGTAGTCATTATGGAAGGAATAAATGCTGGAAGATATTTGTTCTTTAATGTTGGAAATTTATTTGTGTTTCACATGTAAGCTATCCTTGTTCGATTTCCTTTTTTGGCTAGATGAATAAGTGAATCATTCTTCCATCTCCTCATATCTAGGAATGAGGTTTATGATTGTAGTTAGTTAGTTAGTTCGAATAAGAATCTCTCCATTTTGAATAAAGCCAAGTGATGAGTTCATAGTTCAACTAGTTGACTTTTGTTACAAGTATCAATAGTTGGTAGTTTTCTAATTTTCTAGTTATTCAAAGGTATGTTGTTACATTGATATTATGAAATAAAATCTACAAGAAGCATTTTGTCTAATATCTAATGCCATGTAATGAATTTGGTTGTATGCTTTATGGATGCTTGAGGATATCAGTTAGATCTAGATTTAAGTTAAGTGAATCAATATTTTGAGCTGGCCACTTAGGTACTGTAATTCACTTTAATTATCTCTCAGTTATTTATGCATTTCCAATAACTCTATTTTTCATTATTTTACATGTACAATGCAAGTAGAATGGTTTATGACTAGTTAAGTTGTATCCATTCATGAACAAAGATAAATCATAGTTCTTTGGAGATTAGGAATAACTATTTTATCATTTTAAGTAATTTCATATTAGTTTTGCACTCGTTGATCTTAAGTAGTCACCTACAGCTTATGCTACAGGTACCCGTAGCCACTAGGTTCTGCAACCACTTTCATTATTTTTTGCAATTTTTTCAAATTCCAACAAGGTAGAATAGTTTGAAATAGTTAGTATAGAGTAACTTAGGTTAACACAAGCCCATGAAGGCACATATAGTGTTGTACCATGAAAATTTTATGCTCCTTGATTGACAATTCAATGTAGGCTAGCAAAGCCAAAATGACTGTACAACTTGGCACACCCCTAAATTATGCAAAATTTACCAAGTCCATAAAACATTATTTTGCCTCTACATTTTTGACGTCATTGTTAGGGATGGTGCTACCTTCATAGGCCTATTTTTGCAATTTTTCATAGTTAATTTTCTATTTCTGCATTAGGACTGATAGATTTCATCATCAAAACAAAACCTAGAATATACTAACATTGTGCAAGTTTTTTTCCATACAAATACAAATATATCATATGCAAAGGTGGAGAGATAACCAAGGAAGATTCATCCCTTGTAACACTCAAGATAGAGAAGATACTTGTGGTTTTGTTGAATATACTATGAAGATTGTTGAAAGAGTAGACACTGCCTTTCCATCTTCATCATATTCCATAGCTACTAAAGGGACCTTTTGAACAATGGGACATGCAACAGGAGATGACCCAGAGCATGGTAACTTCGAGTTTCATATTGTTTGCAAAGCTAGAGCTACTGTGCTGAAAAAAATTCCACCATTAGCATTACCAATATTTTATGGCTTGGTAATAGAGGATCCAAATACCTTTCTCTTTGAGTTTGACATTTTGTGTAGAAGTTATGATTACACTATTGATGCCCACTAACTCAAGCTATTTCCAGCTACTCTTAAGGATGATTCTCTCTGATGGTTTATGGGGCTTGGCATGGATGTTGTTCCAGATTGGGACACAATGAAAACAAAGTTATTGGAGAAATACAAGGACTAATGTAGAGGATTAGACCGAAGAAGATATGATATTTTCTCAATGTCTCAAAAAGAGGATGAGCCGTTGGAATATTATATAAAAATATTTCAATTTTCTTTGAAGAAGAACCCACAAAATAAAATATTAAAGGAATCCCTTAAATTGGTGTTTTTAAGGGGAATTAATGAAGAATGTATGGATGCTCTCAAAATTATTAGGGGAGGAGACATTTCTATAGGTCCATTTGAAGATATTTGTAAAGTTTGTAGGAATTATTCAAGGACTCTTTCTAGGAAGCTAAGAGGGGAGAGGTCATCCATCAAAAGTAAGTCCTCTAATGGGGTCTCCAAAGTTGAAATCAACAATTTATTGTCCAACATGAAGCAAGATATAATCAATCATTTGAAAACACAGTTGGAAACCCTCCATATCAAGAAGCAGGAGAAAGCATAGGACATGCTCACTGAGTACTATCCTAACTATAGGCAGAGGAAAGCCAATTGTAAGTGCAAATGAGTGGCTAGTATCCAACAAGAAAAAAATGAGAAACTAGACTTCCAGGAAATGTAAGGAGATGATGGAAAAAAATTATTCATAGCAAAAAGGATGCCTTGGCAATAGAGACAAGGTATGCCACTAGACCCCCTTTCTTTTAATCCATCTTTCCATTTGGGAAACAAAAAATTTTCTTCTTGGAACACCCAACCCTGGAAAACAAATCAAAACTAGTGGCAAAGTCTTCAACAATGTCCACAAGCCCAACCGAATTGGAACCAACCACCAAACCCATGGCTACAATTTTTTTTTCAAGGTTCCAACTACAATCAACAATGGTCAACCCTGTAGAATCAATGATAGCCTTAGTGGCAAAAAGGTCAGCCATGACAACAAAATATGAATTACCAACACCCTATGCTAACACCTCCTCCACCCCAACAACAAGCTCTAATTCCATCATCAAATCCTCAATCTCAACCACCTAAACCATCTTAGATACCTACCCAGCCTACACCAAATCCTAACACTAAGCCTGTTCGATAGAATTACAATAATGAAGCTATCCAATACCCCCCTGATGAGGTAGAGGTGAGTAACCTTCATCTTAGATTAGGGAAGTAGTTTTTAGGACCTTCATCTCCCAAAATTATAAAATTAAAATATGAAGAACCTACAAAGGAAGCCTTAGATAACCAACCTTTGGAATCCTAGTCCAATTAAGGGCTCCGAATCACATCACATCCAAAGCTTCAATTCCCTGAATGTTTGGCTATCCAATAGTAGCACACTCAGGCTGAAAAAAGACCTTCTAAGCTAGTTAAAAGATGCCAACATTAAAATCCCTTTGATCCAAGATCTATACTAAGAATGTTAAGGATCTTTGCATTCAAAATCCAAGAAGGAAAAGAAAAGACCCACAAATAGTCCATGTTTTGGGTAACCTTACTGATATAATGTTGGGAAATATAGGGAAATATAACTATTCACAAATATATAGATCCTGGGAGTCCATTTGTGGACATTAAAATCAATGGGACCATTATTAAAAATAATTTGATAGATCTAGGTGCATCAATTAATGTGATGACTAAGGAAACCATGTAGCTACTACAGTTAGCCAACCTTAGGCCTACTCAGATAGTTTTACAATTAGATGATAGGTCTACATTTAAGCTTGAAGGAATTATTGAGGACCTTGTAATTGCATTAGATTCTTGGGATTACTCTACTAACTTTATAGTACCTCATCCCAAAGTTAATCTTGTTGGTTATCCACTAATCCTAGGTAGACCTTGGTTAGCCACAACCGATGCATTCATAGGCTATAGGTCAAGAAAAATGATCATATCCAACTGAACTATAACCAAGAACCTAGTACTTTACCCCCCTTCTCAACCACACCAAGAACTTGAGCAGACCATTTGGCCACATCTGGATGATGAGAACAACTACTGATTGCAGACCTTAATGACCATTGAACATAGTCCTCTACTGGATATTCCAAATGAGGATAAGCCAATCACTTATATAATCCAAAATGACTGTGGAAGGAACTCACAGTAGCAGGGTTGTCTATCCTATTTGCATGATCCTTTGGAAAGCATAATACCTACTAGTTCCACACAAGAGGTATCCCAAATCATGCATACTTTATTTCCCCAACAATTTTTTCCAATAATACCCAACTTTGATCTATCCTTTGTACAAGACATATCTATGCAATTAGAGATCAAGCCTAGAAAGATGTTGAATGTTAATAATGAACTAACTAATGAACAAAAAAAATCCTTGCACGTAGTGTTGCAGGCACATTCAACAACTTTTTCCTAGGATTACAATGATATGAACGAAATTTATCCTACATTATGCATGCACAAGATTCACATCAATGCAGGCTACAAACCCATAAGGCAACCACAAAGGAACATGAATCCAACCCTCAAGGAAACTGTGAAAATAGAGTTGCAAAAGATTTTGAATGCAGGATTCATATATCCTATCTTAGATAGTGAATGGGTTTCACCATTGGTCATAGTACCTAAAAAGGGTGGTAAATGGAGAGTCTATGTTGACTACAGGGAACTCAATACTACCACCAGGAAATACCATTTTCCATTGCCATTTATTGACCAAGTTCTAGATTCTTGGCAGGGAAAAAATATTTACCTTTTCTTGATGGTTTTAGTGGTTATAACCAAATTAATATTGCACTCGAAGATCAAGATAAGACCACATTTACATGTCCTTGGGGTACCTATGCATATTTTGTTTTACCTTTTGGTTTGTGCAATGCTCCATCTACATTTCAAAGAGCAGTGCTTAGTATATTTTCTTATTTTACAAATGATAAGATGAAGATTCATATGGATGAATTCACCACATATGGTGAAAAATTTGATGCAACTTTGCAAAATTTAGAATTAGTCTTGAAAAGATACACTAAAAACAATTTATCATTGAGCAATGAGAAATTTTTTATGCTGATGACAAAGGGTATTGTCTTGAGACAATTTATTTCTAGTGCAGGTATACAAGTTGACCCTAAGAAGATTGAGATCATATCTACACTGCCTATCCCTCAAAAACCAAAGGTTGTGAGAATATTTCTTGGACATGTAGGTTATTATAGGAGATTCATTCAAGATTATGGTAAAATAGTTGCTCCTTTTATTACTTTGTTGACAAAGGATATTGAATTTGAGTGGACTCCAGATTGTCAGCAATCCTTTGAGAAGTTGAAAGTAGCTTTGACTAATGCACTAGTTTTAAGAGGTCCAAATTGGAAATTGCCATTTCACATTCATACCGATGCATCAAACATTGGAATTGGAGTTGTCTTAGGACAAAAAGAGAGGATTAAGGAGTATGCCATATATCAGAAAAAACCTCCAGGGAGTAGAATTAAACTACACAGTGATTGAGAAAGAAATGCTTTCTATTATTTATGCCATTAACAAGTTCAAACACTACATTATTGGTTATCAAGTATTCATACACACAGATCATACAACAATTAGATACTTGATGAATAAACTAGTGGTAGGTGGAAGACTTGTATGGTGGTTATTTCTACTGTAGGATTTTGACATTACAATAGTTGATAAACTTGGAAAAGCTAATGTAGTTTCTGATTTCCTCTCTAGATTGCCTACTCAATCAACTAAAGGGGTAGTTGATGATTCCTTTCCTGATGAGCATCTATTTTCTCTAAATATACACACCCCATGGTATTCTAATATAGATAACTACTTGGGAACAGGGAAAATTCTAGCTTATTTCTCTCCTAGGGAGAAAAGATAGTTAGTTCATAAATGCTTCCCTTATTCCTATATTTATGGATTCTTATTCTACACTATCCTAGATAAAATTATGAGAAGATGTCTTAGGGAGGAGGAAGTGTTTAATATAATGAAATCCTATCATGATGAACCTTGTGGTGGAAATTTTGTAGCTAAGAGGACAACTTTCAAAATCTTAAAAATAAGATATTATTGGCTAACCCTTCACAAAGACTCTATTAAGTATACTAGAAGTTGTGACCAATGTCAAAGAATGGGGAGACCTATAAGAATTGATGAAATGCCTTTGAAATCCTAAATTTCATTGGCTCCTTTTGACAAATGGGGGCTTGATTTTTTTGTTAATATATCTCCCACTTCAAATAAACAAGAATATATATTGGTATGTACTGACTACTTAACCAAATGGGTAGAATTTAAAGCATTGCAGTTTGCTAGAGATGGAAATGCTGCAAAGTTTTTATCTAAGGAAATATTCACTAGGTATGATTTTCCTAAGGAGATAGTGACTGATCAAGGGCCACAATTCACATCAGACCTCATAGACCATCTGGTGAAAGAGTATCAGATAAGGCACAAGGAATCTACCCCATATCATCCTCAGGAAAATAGACAAGTTGAAGTTACATACAGGGAGCTTGAGAACATATTGACAAAAAAAATACAACTCCATAGAAGAGATTGGATATCCATATTACTAGAAGTTGTTTGGGCATACAAAAATAACTAGAAGATAACTACAAGGTTTACCCCTTATGAGTTGGTTTATGGAAAAAAAATAGTGTTACCTATAGAGTTTTAATACAAAACCCTCCATACAACAGTTGATTTAGGGATGGACTTGATAGAATCTTAGAAAGAAAGGTTGCAATATTTAAATGCCTTGGATGAAATCAGATTTCAAGCATTACACCACAAAGGTTGTTTAGAAATAGAGGATTAAATGGCATGACTAGTACATAAAGACTAAATAATTTTCTATAGATGACTGGGCAATTCTATATGATTCCAAATATAAATATTTTCCATGGAAGTTATAGTCTTGTTGGATAGGACCCTATGAAATACAATAGGAATTTCCTAATGGTGCAATAAAACTACATACTATTGATGAGGTCAAATTTTTACTTTTTTTTAATGGTCATAGACTCAAGCTATACAAGAAACCACTTGAGCATGATGATTTCATCATATCTCTAATGCATGAGTATGGTGTGCATAGTTCAACTGATTCAAGATCTATTCCACCAGTTAATGTTCCACATAATGATGTTTCATAGATTGATGTTCCATAGAATGATCCAATAGGAAGTGACTTACCCACCATGTTTGGTAGTGTGTGGTTCAAGTTACACAACTCCACCTCTGGGACTACCTAGGCCTAATTTTCCATGTTTTAAATTACTTGCACACATCACATGTTGTCCATAATGACATCGTTCTAGCTTTAGAGGGACTTGTACTTTGGTTTTATTGGGACCTATTTTTGGTAGGATCTGTTAGGAATATTTCAATCGTGTCCTGAGCATGGAGTACCTATCGCAATACCCAGTGCATGCATGCTACAACCACTTAGCAGACTCAAATTGTTTTTTCCATGAAATATCCTACACTAAACACATGTCCTTTACTTCCCAGTAAAGTGCATGTCACTAGTACAACTACCACTTTTCATCAACTCCTATGCAATCAATGCACATAACATAACTTGTACGCTGTGATATGTTTTCTTTCAGTTCATAGCCTCACCAAGATTTTATTTCCATTTCACATATATGATAGGTAACTTTGCATGATTAAAGCTATATTTCATTTCATATTCATTATTATTTATTGTTCAAATTATGCATGCAAATTTAATCACCATTCATTTTAATAATTGTCCTATCACCCTAACCTAGTTTCACATGAAGTGCGGTCACTTCACTTTAAGTTGGGGGGAGGGGTATCATTGTTATGAAATTTTGTTTTGATTTTTCCACCCAAGTTTGTGAAACTATATTAATACTATCCTTTTAAACTAGTAAAAACTTCTCCATGTTTTCAATAAATGTGATTCCTTCCCTAAGATAAGCTAATATATAGTATTTTGGATATTGGACTAGATTTAGATAAAGGGGATTGTAAGTATTGGGTACAAAGAAGCCATTGGAGAAGTAACTAAATTTGAGGGATTTTGGGTGGTAGAGTTGAATTTGTAGAATTTGAATTCTTAAAGGTTTCAAGAATCAACAAAATAATTGGAGGTGATGTAATTTGTAGAGAACCATCTTCTCACAAAGAAATATTAGAGGATATGATGGTTATACCTACATTCACCAAAGTAGGATGGCTGGACTATTTCTTGAAGTTGACAGAATATGATAATGAAATGGTCAAGGATTTTACAGTCATGCTAAAGTATGATGAAGCAACAGTAAAGGGCTTGGTGGTGGATGGATTAGAGATGGAAATCACTCAAGTAATAGGGTTACCTCACATAGGCTTTGATTACCCATTTTGTGTTGATGTATTAGCAGTGAGGGAAGCATTTTGTGAACGGGGACAAAATTTAGATTCGACCTCACAAGGTACTAAAAGTCTTCCCCTTCCATTCTTTTGGGGAAAATGTGCTACTTATATTATCAAATATCTTACTTGTGATGGCCGCCGCAATCTATTATATGTTTTTCATTTGAATTTTTTGAACCATTTGTGACATGACCAATTAGTTAATGTACCCAATTTTCTATACAACATGCTAAAATAAATGGCCTTCGAATATCAGAGGAAACAAACCAATACTACATTGTCTCGTCATTGTTTGATAACCTTATTAGTTAAGAGAAGTTTGAGAATTCAACATCCCCAGGTTGATTAGGATGATTTTAAGGGTTGCAAAGAAATAACTGAATTACTTGAGGCACCTGAAGCAAAAGATGGACCCTTGCTTGAGCCTGAACTAGAAGTTGACCTAGAGAATGATGAACCTGAAAGAGAAGATTCCCCTATTGCACCATCTGCTTCACCTACCCATAGCTAAAGTGGGACTGAGAAAAATGATGTGTCAGTTGTGGTAGCAGAGGAACCCTCATCTTCCAGGAACCCTCATCTTCCAAAAACCCTAGAGTTAGGAGAAGTACTGCGAATGTCCTCAAAAAGGAAAAAAAATAATAACGAAGTTGACAAGCAGGAGAATGTTGTAAAGGAAAAAGATGAAGGAAAGAAGAAGGGAAGTAGGAAAGGAAAGGAGAGTAAATTTATATAAGAAACCACTACTCCTCGACGTTCAAGAAGGATAAGAAGGTAGAGAATTGAGAAGAGAGATGTGGAGGAACCATTTCAGGAAGGAAAGGTTGTGGAGCAGCAACATCATATTCTATTGATGGTAGACACAAATATAGATAAGGGAGGAGTTAACCCTAATAGTGTTCATGTTGAAAATGTTAATGCACCTAATAAAAGGACAAGATATATATCATCCTCCTCTGACTCTGATTCATAAGATATCTTCATTGCCAAGAAGACCAGAAGAATAGTTCCCAGTGACTCTCTTAGAGAAGTTTTTTGATGCCATAGGTGATGATAGTGATCATTTGAATTTCGAAGAAGAAAAAGAGTTGCTAGAGGATAGAAACCTAAGGAAGGAACTTCAAGAAGACCTAGATAGGATAAATCAATTGGAAGAACACGTAAAAGAGTATGAACAAAAAGACAAAGAAAAGGAAATGAGAATCAAGGAGTTGGAAGAGAGAGTATAGACCTATGGCCATGGAAACAAACTAGATTTATTGACATAGTTGGTCAAAGAAAAAAAGGGAATTGAAACTGATTTAAATTTACAATCCCTTGTTGTAAAAACACCAACTTACCATACTAATTTGTCTTTGGCCTTTGAATTGATGAAAATTTCTACTCAATTCAAGCAGGAAAAAGAAAACTAGGAAAAAGAAAAGCAAATCGTGAATGAAACTAAGAACTTGGAGTTGAAAAGAGTAGAGGAGAAATTGACAAAAGCGATCAATAGAGCTATCCAAATACTTGAATGTAGACCTTCATCTATGGTATATGAATTATTCTTAAGGGAAAAATTTCTTTGTTTTTAATTCAATAAATTTGTAAATGTCTAACCCTTTACTTTGGATAAGAGACACAAATTTCTCACTTTATTTAGCAAGACCAGTTTGGAGGAGCAAGACCACTTATGTGAATATTATTTGCATAATTATGTGATGACATAAGATACTAAATGGAATCCCTTGATGTATGTTAGGGATTTTCAAATGAGATCTCTTGCATCTTACTTCAAAAATGAGCAACTCCATGGGGAATTAATGGAGAAATATGAGGAACAAGAGAAAACAATGACATTGCAAATTAGAAAAGAAGCAAAAGATCCTAATGTAGTCATTACACAATGGTTAAGATTCATTTCTCATAAAGGGTCCAAAGAAAACAATTAGAGACTTAAGAATCATGGATTATAGAAGGATTCAATAATTGGAAGTGACCACTCTTTAGAATTGCCTGATACATTTGAGGAATAGATGGGACAGTTTGACTCTAGAATTGCAGAGGAAAGAGCCTCACTCCATCTATAATTTTATGAGAATGTTTGAGAGGTTACACTAGTATATTGATATCTCAATAATTAGGGGAGTAGAGTAGGTTCCACTGACTTTTCAGCCTCCTATCCTTCTTCACCTAATTCCACATTGGATTGGACAAATTACTGATCATGATACGAATGCAAAACTGAACAAGATGAAAAGACTTGCATGCTACAATGGTTTCTACCTCAAACAAGGATAGGGAGTCAACATAGTCATGAATCATAGGTAGATTACTTTGTTTTATAATATTTTCCCCTAGGTGACTTAGTTTGATATTTTTTCTTCAGAACAAGCAAAACAACAAGTTTGGGGGGAATGATGGGTCTAGTTATTAGTATTTTTTTGTTTCTTTTCATATAATTTTAAGACACTTTAGCTATGGTTTTAAAGTATATTTTAAGAAAATAATTCCATAATAGGTTATCCTTTCATACATACCTTGCAACCTTGAACCCATTTTGTGGAAATGAATATGGTGAAAATACTTGTAGTATTACATGATTTAAATATGAATATATGTGTATGAATGAAATGTTGTGATTTAATTATGGTAGTTAGTTGCATATGTATATGGATTAATCTCCTTGTAGCTCGGAACATGGTGACAAGGAAGGAGTATTTATAGCAAGAATTAAAGTAGCAGAATAGGGGTTTAATGAAGTTCAAGCCATACAAATACAAGAAGCTTTGGAGTTAAGTGTGGTCATTATGGAAGGAATAAATGATAGAAGATATATGTTCTTGAATGTTGGATGTTTGTCTATGTGTTTCACATGAAAGTTTTCCTTGTTTGAATAGGTCTCTCTTTCCTTTTTTAGTTAGATGAATATTTCAATCATTCTTCCATCTTCATATCTAGGAATGAGATTTATGATTGCAGTTAGTTAGTTAGTTTGATTAAGACTCTCCCCATTTTGTATAAAGCCAGGAGACGAGTTCATAGTTTAGTTAGTTTATTTTTGTTACAAGTACCAATAGTTAGTAGTTTTCCAATTTTCCAGTTATTCAAAGATATGTTGGTACATTGATATTATGAAATAAAATCTACAAGAAGAATGTTGTCTAATATGTAGCATCATGCAATGAATTTGGTTTTATGATTTATGGATGTGTGAGGATATCAGTTAGATCTAGTTTTTAGTTAATTGAAGTGGTCTTCTAAGCTGGCCAATCAGGTACTATCCTTCACTTTAATTATCTCTTTGTTCTTTATGCATTTCCAGTAACTCTGTTTTTCATTATTTTACATGTACAATGCAAGTAGAATGGTTTATGGTTAGTTAAGTTTTAGCTATTCATGAACAAAGATAAATCATATTTCTCCAGAGATTAGGAATATATATTTTATCATTTTAAGTAATTTCAGATTAGTTTTGCACTCATAAATCTTAAGCAGTCACCTACAACTTATGTTGCAAGTACTCGTAGCCACCAATTTCATTGTTTTTTGCAAGTTTTCCAAATTATAGCACTTTGAGGTAGAATAGTTTGAATTAGTTAGTATAGATTAACTTAGGTTAACACAATCCCATAAAGGCACACATAGTGTTGTACGAAGAAAATTTTATGCTCCTTGGTTGATAATTCAATGTAGACTAGCAATGTCAAAAGGAATGTTCAACTTGGCACACTCCTGAATTGTGAAAAATTTGCCAATTCCATAACACATTAGTTTGACTCTACAACTTAGATGTGGGATTTGCAATAATGATGAGTTAAAAAGAATAATTGCACAATCACAATATGTTGTGTATTCATTTTTTGAATTTTAGATTATGAATAAAGTTGATGATAGTTATAATCTACTGCAATAGTGGTAAATAGTTTTTTAACATATTATATGATTAAAATGTTAAAGAATAATTATTATGATCAAGGTCAGTGTTATGAAATTTGATTTTGTTGGAAGTGCAATTTCCATGAGCACATTGATTCTAGTAATATTAGTACAATAAATGATATTCAGTGGGATGACAATAAAACTTGACCCTCAATTGAAAGTCTTTGATGTCAAAAGAGGGTTACACACACATATATGTATATACATAGATATATTTGCATACATATATACATATATATGTGTGTGTTTCTATATATATACATATATATGTAGATATATACATATACATGTCTATATATCAAGACATCAATGCCATCATACTATGATAAGATAACTATCATTTACATCAGAATCAATAAATTTAGCATCTCATCCCCTTGGGAATTATAATTAGGGTTTTAAGGAACTAGTCTTACTCTTCATTTAACCTAATGGGTTTGTGAAAACCAAAGTAATTTCATGTTGAGTAATAAGCCTAGCCTCTATGTTGAGGATATGAACCTTGGGATGTTGAAGCAATATTATGAATTATAATGGGTGGAGATTTACTTGAGACCTCAATATCATTAAAGAGAAGTGTTATAGTATGGGTTGCTAAACCGTGAGCCTAGTTAGGTTTTCCTATGATCTACTATTGAGCACATGTATTTTGATGAAAGGCTTTCTATGTAGAAATTACAAGCATATGTTTCTTGAGAGATACCTTCTGAAAAGGACTACATGCGACTTCAATCTTATTTGGAAGTTGGTATGCAAGAAGTCCTTGGGTGAAGGATCCCCCTTTGACCTCAAGTTCATAGGGAATTATTTAGGTGATAGCTTTGAGATTCATGATTATTCTTAAAATTTTTATGAATGTGTTAAAAAATTGATCTCATATTGAATAATGATATAAATTATGTTAAAAGGATAGATAATGAGGTGAACCATGAGTATTCTTATGGGTTATGAATAGTCCACATGTTGTATCTATGTGTTTGATTTTGGTTTGA
>CM021103.1:147079900-147090641 GCA_007115665.2 Sequoiadendron giganteum | reverse complement strand
TTACAATTCAACTTCCAATGGTAAGTGTAACACCTCTGCAAGTTCCTGATGCAGGAATCTACTAGGGATGTAAGCATTCCATGCAAACATCTACATGCCACATGGGAATCCTCAATATTTATTCCTCTATCTATACAAAAAAAAATGCCAAGTGGAACAAAGGAAGCAGGCTTATGTGGAATTTTGCCTTCAAATTTGGTTTTCTAAAGTGAGGATGTGTTAAAGGGGAATTTTCATAAGGGGTGAAAATTTTCTCCTATATATTTTTCCCCCACTTTAGCGAGCATGAATACTGATGAGTTATTCGATAAAGTAGATAGGAGAATTACTAGAGTTAGAAATGCATACCTGAACCATTGAGGAAGTAGACCACAATTTGGTGAACTCGAGAGTGTAGGACAAGAAAAGGACTTCATAACTCCACAAAACTATGAAGATGAAGAAATAAAGCATCTTATAGGCCCAAAAAAATATAAGGAATGTGTAACCCAAGATCTCTTGCATGAAGGAGAACTAGGAAGTAAGAACCTTATAGACCCACAAACCTGCAAGGAAGGTGTATCCCAAGATCTCTCGGATGAAGCAGATTCAGGAAAGCGAACTCCACAAAGTCAAAAAGTGGCTTTACAGGTGTGCCTACAAAGTGACATGTTTAACCATACATAGAACATGTTAGGAAGCAACCACCCAAGCAAGTAAGTGGACAATCACACAAACTGTTGACAGGTTGTAAAAATTTCAAAGGGGTCCCTCAGGAACCCTTCAAAAGAAAGAGGGGTGCACTCAAGGGATGCACTATTTGAAAAGTGAGGTCTAGTCAAGCCACCCCAAGGTAGACACAAAGAAATGAAATAGGTGTAGTTGGGCTGCCCCCAAGATAGATGCCATAGAATTTATTTGAGATAAAAAAATTCAAAGGGGGTCCCTCAAGAACCCTACAAGGGGTCCACTCAAGGGACACACTATTCAAAAGCCAGTGTTCTCTTTCTTGAATCAATTCATCATCAATGAATCCTTCTGAAAGATGTTCACTTCATCAAGGAATTTGAAAGGAAGAATATGCCCCCACGCAAGGGGAAGATCAACGATGTTCCCACTTTAGAGGAAGGTTCTCAAGTTCTTTCTTTATGAACCCTTGATAAAGGAAACACATTCTGTTAGGGTTTCTAGTTGAGAATGCAATTCTTACAAGAAGTGTGTGGAGATTCTTGAGAAAAGATTCATAGGTAACAAATTCATTTTCTAAAGATTAAAGTGATGTAGGGATGACGTTGTTACACATGAGAGGGAAAAATCAAGCAAAGAAGAGAGAAATATAAAGGGAAATAAAAAATGGAAAGAGAACATGAACAAAGGGAACAGGGGTAGCATGATATTTTAGGGTTAGAACTATTCATAAATATATATAATTATAATCATAATATATAAATGAGCTATCATCAACCCCCTACTATATTAGGACATGTGAAGAATGCATGAGAAGACAAAGTAAAAATAAAAAAATGGGTCAACATGGAAGGGAAGCCTAAATGAACCCAATGCTTTGTATCATCCCAAACCTATCGAAATTCAATCAAAAACATGGAAGAATAATGATACAAACAGAAGAAGTTTTACAACAAAAACACCACACCTGTATCCAAGCAACAATAGGGGTGACGAGGGTCATCCAGGAACACATAGCATGATTACAGGGGAAACACATCATAACACACACACATCTAATCTAAAGATATATAAGAGGCCTCCCCCTAACACTGATCAACCAAGAGGTCACCAAATTCCCACTCTAGATCATCGTAGGGGGAAGGAGGACGAGCCTATAGTGGTGGAATGTTAAGGGGAGGAGCTTTCGACCTTCCTACAACAAGGGCTAAGGAAGAGGGACCTGCAAGGTCTCCTTCACTCAAATGCTTTGGGTCTAAGGTCAACAACTTTGTGAAGATCATTGAAAAGGTCAAAAATTCATCCACTGAGTTAAATATGCACTTAACAGGAGTGCCATGTTTGACCTTGACAGATGGGGAAGGTTGTGCTCAAGGTTCACCACTAAACTCACTGAGTGATTCAGGAGTGGTGGTGAACTCAAAAGAAGCTGGGACTCGTTCTATCACTAGAACAAAACAAGATAGTGCAAGGCCACCTTTCAGAGAAGATGGGCTCCTCTTATATCCTCTATTGCTGGAAGGACCACTCTCTACCTTCTTCTTTGTTGGGGGAGGTGAGATCCCCACAAGTGAGGCAAGAAGGGCAGAGGAAGAGGAGGAGGAGGAAAGAACCACAATATATAAGACTAAGGTGTTATTCATATCTATGGGCTTTAGGAAAGGTGGAACATCCAAAATGGATGTCAAAAAAGGTAGCTCCACCGAAGGAGTGATGAACACTTGCACCTTTCTAGGGTCAGGGGATTTTGCACTCACAATGGAAACCAAAAGTGGTACAAATCTGGTTTGAATGGAAATAGAGGGAAGGAGAGAGGAGGACACAACAAGAGGCCCTGATACAAGGCTAGTCATCTCCTCTTACTTCCTTTGTAAGGCATCCTACTCAGCCAATAAAGCCTTTCATCGGTGCTTGCACTCACGTGCAAGGTAGTTCCTATGACTCTTCAAACTAGAGGCCAGAGGCTACAAAGGAAGAAATGGATCCTACTCAATCATGGGAGTGTCCTCCATAGTTGTTTCTAGTGGAGGGATAGTCTCTTGAATAGGAGCAGGAGGAATAGGTTTAGAAAAAATGAGAGGATTCGGCTATAACACCTTGATGGCAGGCCTTTTCCTATTCAATGCTTTAGGACTAGAGGTAATATGGGGTCACAGAGGCCGAGACATAGAGGATTCCCCATGGGGGATTTTTTTCTACCATACCAAACTGGCCTAGGTTCCATTGGTAGGACAATAAGCTCAAATTCAAGATGCTTGGGCCTTCGCTATGTGAGCACCATAGGATTCTCTTGTAGGTGTGAGGCAGAAGAAGATGACACCACAACAGAGTGAGAGGAAGCATTAGGCCAAATAACAAAAGAGGAAGGAGGATCTTGGGATTGGTTCTCTTCTTCTCCTTTACGTGCCTTGGCGATATCACTTTTAGCTTTCACACAAGCCCTATGTGAAACAACATAAGGTGAAGGAGGGTATCTCGCTTTCAGCCTAGAACACCCTTTCTTGTAATTTTGATATGTGTGATACAAGAGGTCCTTCCTAGGTAGAAGAGGACCAACGGGTGCAGGCCAAAAGTAATCCAAGGAGTAAGTACCACATGCAACTGGTGGTTTATAGCTAGTGTCGTGGATCACATGCACAAAACCATCATGAGTGAATTTCAAACATTTATGCACAACTAAGGGAACTGCATTCATAGGTACTAGCTAGGGGATGCTCAAATTCACTTTGAAGAGTTCAAACCTCATGATAATATCAAACATAAGGTTCACAGACTTAGGCCTGACGAGAACTAACAAGACAATAATACCTATAGGAGGTATTGAAAGTTTGTTGTGTGTGCAAATGGTACTCACAGGTATATCATATCCATCCTTATGCAAGAAGTCGATTAACATGATCTCCTCAGTTTTAATTTTTACTTGAGATGTTAGATCAATAAGAACACCTGCTATGGTACTCCGATTGATTCGTATGGGAATGTAAAGAGGAAATGGTTCTCTGTTAAAGCCCATTGACAGGTCTTGTGAAGTGAAGGTTATACCAGTACCACTGCTCATAGGATGTGTAGAGGGAATAGGTTGGTGTAGAAAAGAAGCCATCACACCCACTAAATGAAAATTTCATAGAGCCTCCTAAAGGTTACAAAACAAGGTAGTGACCCAATTAAGGTTTCCTTATGCAATACTTTTGGAACCTTCCAAATACACCTACTAGGGGTCGCAGGCTAGGTTGTAGGTAAGAAGCCTCATAATAATTTCACCTACAACACTCCTAGAATATGAGGAAAGGAGCTTTCAATATTACAAAATGGAACCAAAATGGTTCATGTTAGGTTCACCAAAAATGTAAGAGAGGGGGACCAACAATGTCAAGGCCGCAAGTCACGAAGGGTCAAGAGAAATAGGCTATGCTAACTTACCTCAGCTTAAGGGATTGTTAGGAAACATGGGATGAGAATGATGAGGACTATAAGGTCCTTCGACCACCTTGCAAACCCGAGACTCAAAATAGGGCTAGGAAAATTAGTTTTTGGGGTCAACACTACATCTTAGGGAGCTCTCTACCCGAGGATGAAAGTGCGGCTTTGGGATGACAACACAACATGTTGGCGCCTCTTAGGTGCACTAGCATTCGTATGAACAAAGGACAACAAAGACAAGGTTGGACTCAAAAAAAAAAACTAATGGCCTAGCTAGCTACATTTGAAAGGCCAAAATAACACTAGAACATAAATAATGTATGCATGAACATGATGCAAACAAAAAAGAGTAAGGATAGTAAGGATGATGTTACACAAATATTCATTCACTGGCTAGCTTGAAGAATACTTCCATCTGCACACAAGAGAGGAAAATTATTGGGGGGTTGTATTGGGGTCTACCTCAGTCAGACCCCCATTTTGGTGTTTCCAACCCCATGGACAACCAAGATGATGATAATGGAGAAAAGTATTCTAAAGTAAGAAATGGAGTAAACAACACTAAAGCACTACAAAAAAATGTTATGCTACTCAACCAAATCATAGAGGAGAGGAGTAGAAATGTTACCACCTCCACCAAGAGCTCACTATCTAATAGGGGAGAAAATGAGATTAATCAAGCCTTTGTTCCAATGTTGGTCCCACACTTGCTCTACAAAGTTGATAGAGTGTTGATATTGCTGCTATGGAGCACAAAAATGCTGCTTGAGAGTGAATTCAATGTTTGGAGCTTGAAAATATTGTGAATAAGCTTCTTAGAAGTTGTGGAAGCCTCAAATGAAGGAATGAATAGTGAATTTAAAGGAGAGGGTGAAGAAAATGACCATATTTAGGTTGATTTATCGAAGAGGATACTACAATTTAATTCCACTAGGAAGTGTAACACCTCTACAAGTTCTAGCCATAAGAATCTACCAAGGACAAAAGTGAACCATGTGGATGTCTTTGCACCACACGAGCATCCCCAAGAGTTACACCTCTGTAGACACATAAAACAAATGCCAAGAGAAACAAAGACAGTGGGCCTATGTTGAATTTCGCCTTCGGATTTGGTTTTCTAAAGTGAGGATGTGTAAAAGAGGAATTTGCATAAGGGGTGTGAATTCAGTCCTATACTCTACCATTATCTAGTCTCTTGAAATAAATAAGTGGTCAGAATGACATCCATTATAACCTTGTTTCATTATAAACCTATCAAAATTTAAATACCACCACCTTGGAGCTTTCTTTAGGCCATACACGATCTTCTTCAACCTACACACTAAGTTTTCCTTCTCTTTGACCTCATACCTCTATGGATACTACATATAAATATCTTCCTCCAAATTATCATGGAGAAAATTTATCTTTACATCTATTTTTTCAAGATGTAGATCATCTATTGCCACTAGAATTTAAATAGTTATAATTAAATATTTTGTAGAAAAGGAGAAAATATTTCATCAAAGTATATACCTTTCTTTGGTACCAACCTATTTACAACAATTTTGGACCTGTACCTCTTTTCACCTCCATATTCTTCCTTCATCTTGCAAACCCATTTATTTTGCAATGATATTTTAATTTTAGGTAACTAAACCAAGTCCCAAGTCTGGTTTTGTACCAAAGAGTCCATTCCCTCTTTCATGTCTTACTCCCACTTCTTTCTAGTTTCTACCTACATTGCTTCTTCATTAATATTTGGTTCTCTATAATTAGAAAACAATACATAATACTGAACCACCAAAAATATAACACTAACTAGGGAAAGAGGATTCCCTTTACTAGGCCCCTAGGGTTTCTCACCCTAGGAGCTCTTAGGTGTAGGAATGGCTCTCTTTCTGCTTGGTGGTTGTATGGTTTTTGGTGGTTGCATTCAAAGGAAGGGTTGATTGATGAAGGTTGTGATATGTGTGTGTTGTGTGGCTGGAAACTGAAATGGAATGATACTAATCTAATCTATGTAATGTAAATAAAGTAAATGTAACTAAATGCAAGCTAAACTAAATGACCTAAATGTATGCAAAACAAAAATTAAACGGGAAGGTTTAAACCTTGTGCACCTAGAAATGGAGTGTTACAGATGAGAGGCCCCAAAATATCCTAGAAATTGTTTAAAATCAGTAGAGGGACATTTATGCCAAGTTGGGTGACCTAGTCCTCTTGTCGAGAAATTTTGTTAGACTGGGTTTCAGAGAAAAGGGTACCAAGAAATACAAAAACCCTCTTTTAGGCTTAGCATAGGGACAAGGTCACCAATAGTGGTGACCTAGTCATCTTGGTGCTTTCAGAACATTTAGGGTCTAATTCCATGGGTCCTGACTAGTACTTTTTGCATTTGCAGCAGTCTGTGTCTAAAACTCCCAAAAAATGACTTATAACTTGTCTTTTTGGTCCTTCTAGGGTTTGATGCCTTGATGTGACTTGGATGGAATGTTTATACTTTCTCCAACACTTTGAACCTTACCAAATCTAAGTACAACCTACAAAGCACATGCAAAGACCAAGAGAATGTTGGGGTTAGGGAATAGGGGTTTGCCTAAGTCAAACCCCTTTGATGGTAACTAAACCCAAATGAGATACAATCAAGGGAAAGATGCTTTAATGATAAACAATGTAAATGCTCACCAAATCCTTTGGTATTGAAGTAAGAAACATGTAAGAAAAAATCCAATGGAGGTTGCTTGTGATTCCCTTGTCCTTGATTTCTTGCTTGGGAAGCTTGAGTGCAAGAGTACTTGTGAAGAGATGTAAAAAATGAGCTTCAGAGAGACTAAGAGAGTGAAAATGAGGTTGAAAACCCTTACTTATACATGCTAAACCCTAATTTTCCTTAAAATACAACATGATAGACCGACATTAAGGTTTTGGGGGAAAATTATCGTTAGGTTTTTGTCTCAAATTTGAAATTTATGCCAAAAGGGACTAGGTTTCCCAAGGTGGTAACCTAGTCCATTTGGACAATTTCAAGTGGTGGTCAGGAATACAATGTTGATTAATGATGTTTATTAGTTTTGCCTCTTGAAACACACTTAAGTCGAGACTAAAAGTACATAAAGAGGAAAAATTAACATAAGAAATGGGTTAAATTAGGGGCGATAAGCCTAGGAAGATGTTAAAATTCCTTACAACACCTTGGCATAAGGCTTAGAAAGGGATAAAAGGGTGTAATTTAGGTTAATTATGTTGAAAGGGTCTTAGAAAAGTGAGGAAATGTGTTACAAAACTTCACAACACCTTACTAAAAAACTATTAGATTATTGTTGCATTGCGAGCTTTCACGACTGAATCAAGGGAAAACAAAGCCTAAATCCAAGGGAAAAGGCCAAAATGAGTGAAAAAGTGCCAAAGACTACACTTTATGGCAACACAATTTAGCCCGCACGTTAGTGAGAGGATGAAATTGCTTCAAAATCACACTAAAGTAGCCGAGTCATGCATGTCGAGTGGGATCTAATGTAATCATGCTTATAAGGTGAGATGACTATGATCAGGAGGGATGATCAAGCCCCCAAGATGAAGATCCCATGGAAAACCGAACATAAGCACAAAAGATAACACAAGGAGTGATGTGAAAGAGTGAAGAGGGAGAAAATTTGGATCAAGCTTTGATCATTTGTCCAGCTAGTTGTGGATCATATCTAGATTGTTTGTCTGCAAAAGGAAGATGTACTCACTTTGGGCCAATGAGACATTTTAGTTGTTCGCTAAGTGAGAATGCCAAGAAGGAGGTGAGATACATACACACGGTTGGTACACACTCACACTCACACAAAGGTGGCTATGGGGAAAGTCATGTCATTAGTTGGGCTTCCCACTCAACCATACCAAAGTTATACCTCCTGATAACTTTGATAAGGGGCCACAAAAGACAAGGGTGTGGTTCATGAGAAAAGAAAATCCTTGGATGCTTAGAACTCATGAATAAGTGCAAGATGGCATCACAGTCACACAAATTGTGTTAGGCAAGGTGGCCATGTATGCACAATGAAAATATGCAACATGTAAAATTTAAAATGGGTGTTCCAAGGAGTCTTGTTTAGTTCATATGAGGTCTTCAAGTTAGGGAACATTGTGTCTAATGTATCCCAAAATGAGGACCTATCAAAGGATAGAAGATTCACAACTTAGGGCATTCAGTGCATTGCATTAGGCCACTAAGAGGAATGCAATATGTTGAGATAAGTCACACTTATGAAGGACATTACATTGAATGTCATCCTCAAAGTGAGAAAACGCGTCATGTGAAGTGACAAGGCTACACTAGGAACCAAGGACAAGCAAATGGAAATGCAAAAATAAAATAATGCCAATATATACCCCCACTTTAAAGGGATTGCTATACATCATTTTTTGAGCAATTTATTTAAAGTGGAGAAAGGAAAAAATGTAAAAAGAAAGAAACGGACATGAGATCCTACTTGAAAAGCCCTATGTCGAGTAATAGGTGTCCAAGAAAGGTTGAATCATGCAAAGGAAGGAGATAAAAGAAAGAGAAAAGGGGTTATCCCCAAAATGAAAAATACCAAACACATAAGGGATCTATGGATTTGGGGTAGTATGTTCATTGCTGCAATGTTTTTTTAGAGAGCGCCAAACTATAATCATTCCCCCAAATACATAGAAATGGAAGAAGACACAAAGAGAGCGAAAAAAAATAAAGAGAAATACTCAATTTGGGTCAACATGGAGGAGACAGGATGTTTTGATGCTTTGCATCATCCCCAAAAGGACAACAAAAGAAAAAGTAAAAGGTAGATGAAAAAAAGCCTCATTTTTGAGTCAACATAAAGGAGACATTGTGGTATCAATGCCTTGCATCATCCTCAAATGGAAGAAAAAAAGGAAATGAAAAGGAAAAGAGGGTCATTTGGGTCAACATGAAGGAGACATTGCGGTCTCAATGCTTTGCATCATCCCCAAACAAAAGGATAAAAGAACAAAAGAGAAAGGAAAAGATGTTCATTTGGGTCAACATGAAGGAGACATTGCAGTCTCAATGCCTTGCATCATCCCCAACCAAAAGGAAAAAATAACAAAAGAGAAAGGAAAAGAGGTCCATTTGGGTCAACATGAACGAGACATTGGGGTATGTGCAGGATCATCATGGAAAAAATAGGCCCTTAAGTGGCAATGAAAATTCAGAAAATCAGAGTTGGGCAACTTGACATAAAAATTTGAATAAGGTATCTATATTATTTCAAAAATATGTAAGAATAGAATCTATGGAAAATTGAATGTATTTTCTAAACTAATAGGTTAATTTTTGTAAAAAAAAATCTATTTGGTGAAAATTTGAAATTTCAATGCTGTAGTACTAAAATTTCAGGGAAAACATAAGAAGTAGGTGTCTGTCTGACCACCCTAACCATAATAAAATGATAATATTTTTTTATAAGATTTTAGATATAAGTAGAGGAATCATGTTCGAATGTGATGCATATTTTTTTGTAATTTGTTTTCAAATAAATAATTAATTATGAATTTTTTATTACAACTTTTAAAAAATATAAAAACTCGTATGTCTGACCACCTTAACTTGGTCAAAACTTCATGATTTTTTTTTTAATCCTATAGCATGCCAAGCATAGAATGTGACACATGTTTTGGATTCAAAAAATGTGATACCATTTGAAATCTATAGATGTTTTTTGTCAGACTATCAATTAGTATGTTAGTTGTAATTCTAATAAAAAATAAATAATAATTATTTATTAGATTCTAAGTAAAATATAATTTATATTGGTAGAAAGCTGAAAAGCTCGTTGAAAAACCCTTTTTGTTTCATCAATTTTGGGTAAAATAAAAGTCATTAGCCACATGGGCGAAGTCTGGAAAAGAAAGGTAATTGTTAAACATGTTTTACATGTTGACTTTTTAGGATTGGCAAGTCTGAACCAAATCTCGAGCCTAATACCCAGGCATTCAATTTTGTGTCAGCATGTCGGATATCCGATTCAAATCCGATATCCGATTTGAATTCGATATATGATATGTTTTAGATATGAGTTTAAATTTTTTTATATAATCTTTAATATATGATTTAAAAATGCAATAAAGTTTATAATTTAATATATATAATATCCAGTAAAGTTTATAATGTAATATATTTAAGATACAATTTATGATAATCTCTTACCAAATTATGTATTTAATATGTAATATATTCTTAAATGTATAATATTTCAATATTATTTCAATATTTTAGTTAATCTATAAATAATTAAATATATCTATATATATTACCAATATATAAAATATTTAAATATTATCTCTTTTCCTCTCTCTCTCTCTCAATTTCCCACTCTCCCTCTCTCCCTCTCCCTCTCTCTCTCTCTCTCCTTCCCACTATCCCCTCTCTCTCTCTCTCTATCTCTCTCTCTCCCTCTCCATCTCACTCTCCCACTCTCCCTCTCACTCTCTCACTCTCCCCTCTCCCTCTCCCTCTCCCTCTCCCTCTCTCCCTCTCTCCCTCTCCCTCTCCCTCTCCCTATCTCTCTCCCTATCCATCCCTCTCTCCCTCCCACTCTCCCTCCTTCTATCTCTCCCTCTCCCCCTCTCCCTCTCCCTTTCTCCCTCAACTCTAAATCCTCTCTCCTTCTCCCACTCTCCCTCT